>VIAB01003174.1:65406-75643 GCA_009801035.1 Oophaga pumilio
AAATCAGCAAGGGATCAAATACTTATTTCCCCCACTGTATGAGCATGCTCAAGATACTCGGATAACAACCAAGCGTGCTCAGATAAGACGCTATCCAAGCACATTCACTCATCACTACTAATGAAGACAGCCGCTCCCTAGATACACAAAGAGCTCGCATCCAGCCTACATTACTGGTAGAGACACTCCTATACGAGAAATATCTGAAACGTGAAAACTGCATTAACAGGGGGTCATAAAATTAATGAAAGATTGGAGTTTGCAGATTGAAACTTAACATGTGTAAAAATCATTTTTCCATGCTAACAGTATCTTCAAACTGTAAATAATCTGCAAGTAAGTAAAATGAAATGAAATTTAGAATCTTAAGTAATCTCGCCTCGTGGCTCTACGGCAAATTCAGAACACCATTTTTGTTTCATATGAATGATAAATTACTTACTGAATGGTGATGAAATCCTTCAGATGATCACTTACTCCCACCAGCTTGCAGAAATTAATTGTATATGATGCATTTGTCAAGGTGATTCTTTTCTTATATGTCTTACCCACATCAAGGTCCTGAAAAGCAGGTTAAGAATAAAAAGCACATAAGTTTACTCAATCTGAGAGCAGAGCATTAATCCTGCAGGTTAATCAGTCGGTACAAATTACGCTAACGTGAAGCTAGTTTACAAGATAAAGATTTTCATTTTCCGCAGCATATTTAGCTGACCGATCTGCTTTATGTAAGAAAAGCAACATACAGCTACAGGTCCACACTCGTAGTAGCCAAATCAACCTAAAACCTGTTGTGCCTTTTGAATAATATGAGGGCTAAAAGACTCAAAAGGATGATTTACAATTATATTTGTGCCTTTTTTTCCTGTTTTTATCCTTTACACATTATTCTTTTTTAAATTTGTGCCTTTTTTAAACTCTATGTTATGAGTGTTCCACGTATTTTTTTTTTGTACAATGTTCATCACTGTGGGTTAGGTTTGGGGTTTGCAGATATTTTGGCTGGTTAATCAATTACGACTTTTTTTAAAAAGTCAATAGATTTTTCAGCATTGAGTAAACATCTGCCTGTCCTCTCCCTCTGGATTTGATTTTATGCAAGTCTTGAGATGTATGTTTACGTTTTGCGGCATTATAGCAAGGCATGACCCTTTTTGCGCTGAAAAGTTGCAAAAATGTTAGAGACAAAAAATAAATAGAATCTTTGATTTTGCACAAATTGCGACATTTTGAAGAATTTGGAGCAAAAATAAAAAACATCAACAAAAAACACAAGTCAAAAGAAGAAAAACTGAATTGGGACCATATTTCTCCATTCTGTCAGTCTGTGGAAATTGGACTGCACGCCGATGTCAGTCTTATGTTTTCCTCAGACTAATTGACTAGCATGGCTGAGTGTGATCCGAATATCAGATCAGACTCCGGCATGCAGCGATTTTTTTCCCCAGACATGTGCACGGCCCCATAGACTAACACTGGTCCGAGTGCGATCTGATGTTTTATCGGATCGCACTCTGACCGATAATATGGTCGTCTGCACGAGCCCTTAATGTGACACTAACCTTAAAGTAAATCATCTTTGGTTTGCTATAAAACGGGCAGCCTTTAAATTCATGTCCTGAGACCACTTGCTTTTCAACAATGCCATGACGGAGCTTCCTTAAGGTTTCACTCATCATTTCTTTTTCCATCTTACTGCCCCCTTTAGGCTTACTGTCCATGTTATCACGCGGTACCTAAATAAACAAGAATATGGATCAGTAAGAAAATCAATGGGTTATCACTTTAAGATCATCCCGTGAGTACGAATGTACATGATGCACTTCACAAATATACAGTAACATGTAAAGTCTTAAATATTTATTGCTAATCACTTACTGTAAATGTTATGGAGAGCTTCATTTTGTTACTCACCTATCCTGGCTCAAGGGCCAGGCTTTGTTTCCTTCATTTTTTGCGGGCTCCATTTGTGCTAATCTGCACCATATTGTGATAGTGGCACAAGAAACACCTCGGATATCATCACACAAGGCATGTTAAGACAAAATTCTGTGAGATATATGCTGCCAGAGTATTTAGATTGCATTGTCATCAGCAACTAAATGCTTGTCGGGAGCTGCTTCACCTTCCACTTAGCTCAAGCTCCAGGCAGGTACCTAATGATCTCCCGCTACTCCTCACTTCAATTCAACTACTAGTAAAGAAAAAGAGAAAAGGCACTCCAAGTGCATCACCCTCAATATAGGATACAGCGAGCAAAGGATTCTATACGCTCACCTGCCTGGGTTGTGACCTGGCACAACTCCGTATTTGTAAAAATGAAGAGCTGCTGCTGTGATCGCTGACCCACATGCCTGTGGGAAGAAATGTAACAGGAAAAAGAATGGTGATTCCCTGGCGTTGCCACAGTGTGAAGGGTGTATCTTCTCTGGATCTTTATTCATTCATAAACTGCGTTTGGGTTGACTTCTCTACCTGATGAAGGAGTCAACCCAACTTCGAAACGCACTGCATGAATGAATAGAGATCGAAAGAAAATACACTTTTATCTTCACTCTGTGGCAGTGCCCGGGAATCACTGCTCTTTTTCCTGTTTAGTTTGTATAGTTCCAACTACTAGAGTTTATTTTCAAGCTCAGTCCAGCCAACCCACTTGTAGTTCATACCTATTCTTGCAATCAAGTTTCCAAATTATCAACTTATAATTGTTCCTGGCACCGTTCAAACCTCAGCTTCTGATAGCAATATAAGACATCACTGCAAGATAGTTTCCAGTTTGCCAATATTCTTCTGCTATTTATGTGAGACCCGTTTCTCTACAAGCAAGTTTGCCAATAATTCACTGCTATCCTGTGTATAACCATTTACTTGCGGCTAGTTGTGCTATAAACCAAAACTATGCAAGCAATTTACCAGGTCATCTATTACTACGGTGTATAATCACAACTCTACGAACAAGAACCAGTTGCCATTACATCACTGCTATTCTGCCATTAATCATTTGCTTGCTGCTGGTTTTGGATTGTCAGTGCATCTGATGCTCCCATATGTGTTCTGACATCTGGCTCTGCTTCATCTGATGCTTTCTGCTCTGCTTATCTGTCTGCCATCTTGCATACCCTGCAGTCCCCGTCCTTCCTGATCCATGTGATCATCTGGCAAGACCCACTCCTTTGCTATATCGCCAATGGTCCTTGCTGCTCACCCTCACCTACGGTTTGGGGAATCCACCTCACCAGGTGAGCCCTTAATACATATTACAAAATAAAAAAGCTATGGCATACTTCAGATACACAAGGTATGCTAGTAATAACCCATAAAAACGAGAGCTGTTATTTGAAAAAATAGACAAAATGAGATATGTAATTGCCTTGGTCATTCAATAACTGCTGATCTATAGGCCTGAAAAAAATCAATTAGAGCAGACTCATAGAATTGCAAATTACTAGATGAAATAATTCTGAAATCACAGCACTCCTGTCAGGTTATGTATAGTACACCAGCAAAGCACATTATATGATCTGTGGCTTTGCAGTCCATGCACGAAAACAGACAGGAGATTAATTATTGAGAGATCATAGTGTATGCATGTACTCAGAACGTTCTTCCAAGGGCAGTTGCTCCAGATCAAAGCTCAGAATTGCACATAAGTTCTTATGACTAGGGCGATGGATTAGCTGATTATAAGAGATCACATCTAAATATGACCAGCAAAAAGATTAAAAAGCCCTTTGCAACATATAGGGCAAGTGGGTAGGTAATGCCAACATACTGTACTACTAGAGCTCAGTAATATCACAGTGGCAGTGTATAAATCTGATAACAATAAATTATCATGTCATAAACACATTTTTTTAAACCACATCCCTCCCAAAAAAAGAATAGGAGTTACACCTTACCTGATATGTATCCCAATGTGGAGCCATTAAAAATAGGAGCTCACCCCCAAATATAAGCCCAATTATGTGGACAAGTTTTTATTTAAAAAAATAAGATAAATTGCAGCAAAGTGAAAGTGACATGACTTGCGAGGGCAGCCCTGGTCTCTGCTTGCCGCGTTCTCTCCTTACATTGTACACTGACAGTGCGCTCTTTTGCTAGGTCATGACACTTCCCATCAAAGTCGGCGAGGGAGCGCACTGTCACTATGCATTAAATATATTGCACAGTGACAAGGCCCTACTGAGCATATGCATACTGAGTAGAGCAGGGACTAGCTAAGCCCCTGAAACAGACGTCACTGATGACGCTTCGTTTCAGGGTAACGGCAGAGGCTGCGCAGCGACTGTAGCCTCTATCCACTGATGACATCTAGTTTCAATATCCCAGCATGCATTGAGAATTCTCAAACCAAGGATCATTAAACAAAAAGTAGGTAAAAAAAATAAAGCAGTTACATAGAATAGTGAGGGAATGATAGGGACTTTTAATTAAAGTATTTTAGAAAAGAGATATTACACTAAGTAAACATTTAGTTTTAAAATAAATGTTAGCTTCGGACCACCCCTTTAAGCACTGGTCCATACTGATCTCCGCAATCAAGTTTCCAGATTTCCAACGCCTTGTAATTGTTCTTAGCCCTTTTCACACCTGAGCCTCTGCAACCAAGGTATAGCATCACTGCAAGCTAGTTTACAGTTTGTTAATATATTTCTCCTATTTCTTTGAGAACTGCTTCTCTGAAAGACAGTTTGCAATTTCTTCACTGCTATCCTGCTGTTAACCATTTCCTTACTAAAAGTTTCTGTTTACATACATTTTGTGCTAAAAAACATAACTTGACAAGCAAGTTACAAAATGTTCTATTAATCTATTACCTTTATGTGTATCCACACTACTATAAACAAGGACCAGCTGCTACTACAGTACTGCTATTCACCTATCAATTTGCATGCTGCTGGTTTAAGATTGTGTGTCTGCTGTTCCCGTATGTGTCCTCACTCCTCACATTTGGCTCTTCTTCATTTGTTGCTTCCTGTTACGCTTGTCTGTCTGCCATCAAGGCCGGTACATGAAAGAGCAGACATGGCAGTGCACAGAGATTATATGGATATGTCTGTACTAATGAGCAATACAGGCTATGGTCATATAGCTCATTGCACAAGCAATGAGGCTTTGTGCTTCAGTTACCTATGTAAGGCTAGTTTCACACTAGCGTATGGCTGCGCTGTGGAGGGCTGCGGACTTCCTCTGTGAATCTCCGCCCACCGCCGCACCTCCTCCGGTCAGCTCCGCCTATGTCTGTAAGCGGCCTGCATGCGGCCTGTGTACCTATATTTAACATTAGGTACGCAGGCCGTGCAGATGTATGCGGATGCCGCCGCATGCGTCGTTTTGACGGTGCGGCGACCTGCGCGAATGCAACATGTTGCATTTTGTTGCGGTTGCCGCACTGTCAAAGGCCACACGCAGGACGCTTGCAGACATAGGCGGAGCTGACCGGAGGAGGTGCGGCGGTGGGCGGAGCTTCACGGAGGAAGTCCTCAGCCATACGCTAGTGTGAAACTAGCCTAATGAAATCATCTGTTGTAGTATCCATTATTACGTACATACAAAGTTTAGATTGTGAGTCAAACTGGGGACAGTGATGATAATATATCTGTAAAGCGCTGTGGAATATGATGGCGCTATATAAGTAAGCAGAATAAATAATATTAAGTATAAGTTGTGCAGATTTTAAATCTTCTTCGAATATCTCCAATTTTCATTAACCCAATTTACAGGCACTGAATGGAAAGTCTCTATAATGGTCCTGCTAACGAGGAATTACTAATACATGATAAATGTATATCGCCGTTCACATAAATGTTTATTTAGTGCTCTGAAATATTTCTTGCAGAAATCAGCTCATGTCAGGAGCCCTCCTTTACCTTATAGGGTTTGAGATCTTCACTCCATAGTCCTCTGAACTCCGGCTGAGCCAAATTTTCACTTTCACCTTCGAAGTCATGCGTAAAACCCGGCGACACAATGATATCGTGGGATTGCTGAATTGGGGAGCCGTCATCATCATCAGATGATAGAGGGGAGGGAGAGCGCCACTTATTCTGCAGACCGAGAAAAATGATAAGTACGTCTTCCAAACATTTCTACAAAAAGCATGCTCGCTCACTTTACGTAGGAAGCCAGGAATAAATACTTGTTTGTCAACTTCCTTATGTTTTCGTTTTAAAGCCGGCATTGCAGAATCCATATCTGGCAGGAAAAACAATGCTGCTTGCATAGCTATACTTCATGTCAAAACAATGGACACCTAGGTGGAACTTAGGGACCTCCATGAGATTTACCAGATGCCGGTGATGCCCATTGGGCAATGGATCTTTATTTTATAAACTGAAACCACCACACCGAGCTGAATACAGCCTACACTAGATCAACTTAATTTATGACTTATTTCTCAGCTGCTATTGTCTCCTAGTGGTTTTAAATGTGGATTTTCCAGAAGGGGTTGCCCCATCGGAGACAACCTTTTCTTCACAATGCCGCTCCAAGGGCCATCAAATGATAGCCCCTGGTTCTGCTCCAGGTACCCCAGGCAAACAGCTGATTTTGTGGTTTGCCAGACATTTCCCTGGCAGGTAATGCAGTGTCATATGCTGGCTATAGAGAGGACTGGCCATCCTTATACAGCTCGGACAAAGATGAGTGATTATTTGCTTCGGCTGATAGAGAGGGGTTCCATGCAGGGAACCCCCCCTCTACAATAATCATGTTCTAATAGAACATATGAGCCTTGGCTACATCATGAGAAAATCTACGGCATTTCATGCATTTTTGGAGCTAGTTTTTACAGATTTCTACTGCTGATAATAAAATTGACCTGAAGAATTGAATTAGAAATAGACAACCAAAGTCACGGTACAAAGTACACAGAAAAACACCACACAAAGAAGTATAAAATATAAAAATTAGGATATATCTTTTTCTGGAAAAGCTGAGTTCCAAGCAATTATACACCTTAGGCTGCTTTCATAAATCCATGTTTTCTGGCCTAAGAACAGACCGCAAGGTACGGTCAGCCGTAGGTCTCTTGACCCAAAAAGGACAGCCTCATAGGCATATATAAAGCACTCGAGTTTGGGTCAAGAGACTCTCAGCCAGTCCATACTTGAGCCTCAAAACATGGTTGTGTGAAACCGGCCTTAGATATCAATCAGCTCATTTGGCTGACATCTATCTCTTCCGAGTCTGACAGATCGGACGAACAATTTAAAAATGCCAGATACTGATCTTCCATGACATCATCTGCTCAGGAGAGAATCCGGGGGTCTCGATGCACACATATATATCTAATGTGAATGGGGCCACAACAGCTTTTCAGGGGACTGTTGAACAGCCAATTTGCCCAGTTGTTCTCCACTTTATCCCCTTATCTCACAACACATATGTAGGCAGATTTGCTTTTACCTATCCTGGGAAAACTGTGCACTTTATTCAATACTTAAAGAGGGATGTACCAAGTTTGGAAGTTGTCCTTTATCCATAAAATAGGGGACACTCACCGATCCCAAGAACTGAAGAGTTCCGTGAATGTAGCAGTTGAAGATTATGCGAACGTCCTTTCATTCTTTATTGGACCCCTGGAGTTAACCAAACTGGTCTTTGGCACTCCCATTATGAAAGTACTGGAGGAGGGCAGAATCGACCACCTCTGAATTCACATGTGGCTTTTCGGTTCTCGTGATTAGTGGAGGGTCACAGAGATCAAACACCCAGTAATAAGAAAGTTATCCACTTTCCTGTGGATGAAGGATAATTTGCAAACATGGAATATTGCATCCGTAATAATGGAACACTTCTGTCAAAATTCTATTATTTTCCCTTTCTAATTGTTCTTCTTTGAAAAGTGTGAAATCATAAAATTACCCACAAAGACACTTGTACTTGATACAAGACATCATTTCATGGATATTTTAGAAATTGTGCACCGTGAGTATTGTTCTGTATCATAATTAGTATCTTTATATCATGCTGCTCCGTTACAATTAAACCGCAGGTAGAGAGCGTGTTATGAAGCTTCATTACGTTTCTATCTTCATAAAGACATGGCTGGAAAAAAGACTGAGCAGCGGCTGGGAACATTGATGCCACAAATAATTAAACTGCGTGTGCTGTGAAATGAAGATGGATGGATACATAACATTAAAAGGTCTGTCTGCTTTTGTTTCTTTGCAAGTAGTCCATTTTATACGGCTCGTGGGTATAACTTTTACAATGTTTTCCTAAATTGCACTGATTACCCGTAGGTCAATTTATAGAACAGTTAGGGTATTTTGATAACACTCGTACCTATGATATAAGGTTGTTCACATGCACGGTTTCGATTGTTCCGGGCAAAAATGCAGAGACAGACATGTCCGATGTTGATCTGAGTTTCGGATCAGACTCGGCAATGAAAGTCTTGGACCAAAGTCCGATGAAATATGGACGGATATTCTTACACAAGAAAATCACTGAAGTGTGCATGCGCCCTAAATTGAGCAGGGCTATAGATTTCACATGCGACGCATGTCACTTTCCGTTGCAGATTTTTATTGCTGCTTTCATACTTCAGGGCTTGTTTTCACGCTTCGTTTTGTCCGTATTTTTTTCCCTTGCACATTTTTGCCGCAAAAAAAAAAATGCAATTTACAGTACCTGCAAGGTGAATGAGATTTTTGAAATTACATGCACATGCTACTTATTTTTTCCTTGAAGATTTGAAGCAGCTTCATATCTGGTGCAGGTAAATTTTTCAGCATTTTTGATGTTTTGCACCCATTTAAATGAACAGGACAAAACGAATCAAAAAGGCGTGCAACACTATGCATATTTTACAAAGTGTTTTTCCTTCCAAAAGACAATTCTTTGGTGCAGTAATGTCTTCTGCAAATACTCAACAGATGCACATACTCTTATGGTGCAAAGTATATGCAACCAGTGTGGATGTACCATTTTAGAAAAGCGCAAAAATAGGTGGATAACTATTTCACTAAGACTAGAGAAGACGTAAATCAAAATCTGATTTAACTAGTGACTAACATCGTTTGGTCACAATTTATTCTAAAGATCTTCCACCATCCAAGGTAAGAGATATAGCTGATAAATATCTGAATATCCCCTAGGCCAAGTGATGCCAACTATGCATCTTCTGGCCATATGGATTAATATTGTACACTTTTTAAGTGATAGTTATATCTCAGTCTGTATAGTTCGAGTCAAGAGGTGTGAACTTGGCCTAAATTGTGCCACTTTTATTGGCTGTATGGTTATGACAAGGCTGCTCATTCATTTTATCAATATACTCCTTAGAATGACAACTGTACAAATCAGAAGTGTTTTATAGCCATTTAGTTATCTGAGCAATGCAATTACTATTTACCATCAGCTCCTGGTCATCCTCTGGCTCTGCCGACACGGTTGACTGAATATACTCCAATGCTTTGGATCGCAGTCTGCCATGGTGCCGGATCTTGCTTATTTCTAAAGAGGCTTGTCTTTTTTGTTTTACTTGGCTGGATTCTTCTTGTAAAATCCGACTAACAATTTCTTGCTTCCTCACTTTCTGTGACTCTTCAAATTCTCTAAATAAAAGCACAAATAATGTTCGCATTACTTTCCTTCTAGCGGGTACGACAAAATGCAAAAAATATGCTTTCTGACATTTATTTTCAACATGAAATTCTTAAAGGAGGTTTTTGAAGATTAAAGGAATTGTCCACAACTGGACGCTGTCTTAATCATTCTAGAGTCCATGATAAAATAAAAAAGCTTGATAACTTATTAGCAATAGCAATGCCAACCCCGCTGGGATGGTGGCGTGCCAGGAAGTCCCGTGAGTATCCAGCGGTTTTATTTTATGATGGGCTCTGGAGCAATTAATAAAAGGTAGTACAGTAGTGGCTTGTCCAGTGTAAAAATAACAAAATGAGCTTTACTCACTCAATACAGCTCTTTAGTTGCCTTTCTGCTGCTGCCCTAAAGCTGCAGCGGTGACATCAATACAACAGCACATGACCACTGCAGCTAATCACTGGCCTCAGCGGCGACACTTATAAAGCTGGGGCAAGCCCTCCAAGTTTATCTTCTGAGGCCGGAGTCACACTGGCGACAAAATTGGATGACTGCAATGCGATGAAATATCGCATTGCAGTCGGACCTATGTTAATCTATGGAGCAGCTCCCAGTATCCGAATTTTTGTGGTCCGTTTTTTAACGTCCAAGTGCAATCGCAGCATGCTGCGATTGTCACCGATTG
>VIAB01003175.1:84729-98842 GCA_009801035.1 Oophaga pumilio
GTCCTGGGCCGCGGACCGGCGGTTGGGGACCCCTGCTTTAGAGGGCTTGTTTATTCTGGGACGAGTTTTAGTTTTGAATGACATTATTCATTTCATCATGTGATGCACTTGAAACCAGGAAAAACATTGCAAGTGCATTGAAATTGCAAAAAAAGTGCAATTTCACCAATTTGGAGTTTTTGTTTATTTACCATGTTCTCTATATGGTAAAACTGACCTGGAAATACCAAGCCATGTACAGATTATTATTATTATCATTTAAGTGTTCACCTGAAGTTCCCCTGATTCTGCTGCCTTTTTCCGTTTTTAGATGCGTCACTGCATTGCGGATATTCTCACATTTTCTACTTCAGAAGCTCAGTATGTGAAATCTCTGCTTGCAGTCCAACTGGACTTTTCTTCACAATTATCTTGGGGGGGAGGGGCGTGCACTTTAACACTTCTTTTCTGGATGCTTCCTACCAAGCTGTGATTGGCAGCGTCTGGGAAGGAGTGAAAGCGAGCGCCCCAGAGAATTATTATTTAATTAATCATTTTAATTATTCTAATTTAGCCTAATGTACTATATCATCCCTGGTGGTGTTTCGGTGGAGGTCTGCAGATATTAAATATTTATGGTTCTCTTTTGGGACATTTATGTGTAAAATATATTCATATACTGATTTGTGTCTAGAAATGTATTGAAGAGCTTCATTTATCACCATGTGTCAGGCAATGCTTTTAATATGTTGGATGTGACGTCTGACTGTTGACCCTATTGAATTTTCCTGACCAATTGAGCCATACATGGCCAACTCTGCACTCTGCACTTCTATGTGAAGTGAACATTATATTGCTGTTAATATTCACTTTCAGTAATGTGACTAGTAAAATATTTCTGTCCTATTACAGTATGAGTTTAGTGACAAATTATCAGGATTTATTCTCTTGTCATCCTCAAGTTAGTAGTAAATGCGAATACTGAGCAAAAGCAAATTTTGACGGACCAATTTTTTTCTCTATTTATTAAATGGTTATCCAGTCTTTTATAATTGATGGTTTATTCCTAGGAGAGGCCATCAATATTAGATCAGTGTGGTTCCATCGGCTGTTTGAAGAGGACGCGATACTTGTGCTTCATCCTCTTCAATATTTACAGCAGCTTGCAGACGAGCTTATACTGTACTTTGTAGTTGACTGTCTTGTATTTTTGGAGCAGCGATTGAAGGCAAGCTTGGACTGGCCCACAAGAGAACAGGAGGATCCTCTGGTAGACCCCTGTGAAGAAGTGCTAATGAGTAGTGCAGAAAAAAATATCATCTTGTCATTTATTAAGCAACATAGCCATATTAATATTAAATAGAAGCAAAAGTACATTTTATTTAGTAGGGTCAGGTTATTTTTGCATGTAGGTGAACAGTGAGCCCCAGATTTATTGTTACTGGTGAACCTTTGCCAATCCAGTCCGACACTGATAGCCGATATTGTGTCACTGCAATGGAACAAAACAGTAGTATCTTCTATCGGTGCTAAAAATGAATACAAAAGTACAGCGCAAGCAAGTATGAAGCAGCTGTAAACGTTAAAGCTGTTGTCCACTACTAGGACAACCCGTTTTTTATCTGAATGTTTGTCCCTGATAAAAAAAAAAAAAAAGCTTATCCTCGCCTCCTGTGCCGGGGTTTTCCTGGGGCTCACATATGGTTGTATGACACGTGGTGCCTGGCGCCCAATCAGCGCTGGCGTCACGGTCTCCACCTTCGGATGTTTTGAACATGAAGAGGAAGTCCGGGCTACAGCTGATGTCTGACTTCCTCTTCATGTTCAAAATGTCCAAAGGTTTAGACAGTGACACAGCGCTGATTGAGGTGCCGAGGTCACGTGTCATACACCTGCATGAGAGCCCCTGAACCGCGCAAGTGCTGACACCGCTGGAACAGCGCCGGCACAAGAGGGGAGTATAAACTTTATCGAGGACAAACATTTACCGTAAATCAAGAAGGGGTTGACCTAGTAGTGGACACCCGCTTTAACCGTCCACAAAAGGACTCTCCTAAGAATCAAACTTTAAAGATCTGGGTGACCTCTTTACTATTTCTTAAGTGGTTCTTTTTGTGCAATCTTAGTGTATTTTTATTTTTAAATTTTAATCTAAAGTTTTAGAGGCTGTCCTGTCCTGTTACTTGCCTTTTAGGCTATGTGCGCACGTTGAGTATTTACTTGCAGAAATTTCTGCTCTTGGCAGCAAAATTGCTGCGGAAAAATCCGCTGCGTTTTTGATTTGTTTTTGCATGTGTTTTTTTCCTGTGCATTCAGTGGGTCAAAGAATGCAGGCAAAAACTCACAAAGAAATTACATTCTGCAGATTTAAACGGACAGCAAATCCTGAAAGGAAAAATACTGATCATGTGCACAGCACTTCAGGATTCTCATTGACTTTGCTGGCATAAGGATACCCTAGCATTTTCGGACCAATTCCGCAAGGAAAAAAAAAGCACCGTGTGCACATAGCCTACAGAGTAATTCCTTCACGCCATTTTTATCTGACATCATAACCATGAAATAAGATGTAATGTTACATTTTTTTGCCCGATTACTTTTAACTTTGTACAGGTCAGCACACAGAACATGAAGATGGGAGGATTGCCACGCACTACACCACCAACTCAGAAACCACCTAGCCCACCAATGACTGGCAAAGGAACCCTTGGGTAATTATTTTGTTATAGTACAATGAAGGATGCAGTAAGCCCAGAACTATACCTTTCCCAGCATGTTTTTAGGTAATTATTTTACCTGTTATTTTACCAAAATAATTGTCAAGTCTTGTTTATTATCATACATCTTAAACAATCATTTTTATTTTATTTTTTTTTAAACTGCCATTGTGATTTTTATTTAATTTTATTGCTAATAGTACAGTGCAAATGCATGGCAACTATACCCCGTCACAAGTACAAAAGGAAGCACCTGCTTGACAGTAATGTTAGGTGGTATAGAACACAATAGTCTAAAAGTATATGGAGTATTTTCTTCCTGCATGAATCGGGCTGAATTAATCAGGTATACCATATATTGTATGTATGGTTTCTGTTCTGTAGACATACCCTTTAGTGCAGCTAATCTCTGAGCAGAAAGCCACAGGAGTACGAATCTGTATTTTAAGAGGTCTCCTATTTGGACTGCAAATATATAGGTGTGGGTTACTATGGTGTAGAGCAGGGGTGGGCAATTAATTTTCCTAAGTGGCCACATGAGATACTTTGATTATTACAGAGGGTCGACCCATCTGGCCAGACTTAATTTTGCTTATATTATTGATTTATAATAATTTGTTAGCACTTAACATTGAGAAGACTTATCCTGATGACAAGTTATTTCTGCTAATACATGTTATGTTTGGGCTTATTGTAACAAGTACGCTTACCTGTAGCAGCTACTCAAAAATATATAGTGTACTGCTCTTGTTGTTCAGCATGTGTACCTTGATAAACAGCTCCCAATACAATGATTCCCCCCAGTTCCTACACACAGTATGATGTCCCCACACACAGTATGATGTCCCCACACACAGTGTGATGTCCCCATACACAGTGTGATGTCCCCACACAGCATCTCAAACAGTGTGATGTCCCCACACAGCACCTCAAACAGTATGATGAAGGTGCAGTTATCAGTGGAGGTGAGTCAGCGGGCAGCCGTGTGTTGCGTGACGCCAACGCATAAAGCCCGTTGGCTGTTCCGAGTCGCACCAGCTCAGCCTAAGGGCTGCATGTGACCCGCATGCCTCACTTTGCCCCGGTTTGGTTGTAGGGAGTTATAGAAAATCATTCCTACTTTAATAATTTAATATCTCGCAATACTCCAAGTTCACTGTGTAGAAATTTGAAAAAGTTTTCAAACTTTTGCAGCTTTCTGTTTAGAATGTTTGTGTATTACTTGTTAGAAAAACACACGAAATTGATCAGCAGAATAAAGTGTGAACAGATGCTTATCTAATATTGGGGTGCTGAGCATCTGAGAATTCATGCAGCAGTACATTTGATTGTGTTTTGTTTAATTTTAGACCCTCCAATCTAATTTGTTGATTGTGTTTACACAGTTTTTGTGGATCAGTTCATCAGATCAATGTCACCATCACCCACCTCTACTCTTTCTGTGGCAGGTCCTTTCTTTGCAGTGCTTTCCCACCCTCTCTTTTAATGTGGAATTTCAAACATGAGTGTTGCCTGCCGTCTCAACCAGTGCTCTGCAAGTTGTGTAGCAGTGAAGGGGTTAAAACCATTGAGAGATCCTGATTAGGCCTATATACTTGATCTTGAGTTTTGTTTTTCTTCTACTTCAAAAATTGTATATAAATGGGAGCACAATAAACCCCTCCATGTGAAGAAGACTTTATCCTGATGTCCCGACTCTTTGGGATGACGTTTGCAGGTTTATTTTTTTTTTATTTATTTTTGTTTTTCTTGAAGGCGACACTCACCCTATCGCACACTGGAGCCTGTGCGACCCCCTGTCGTACCAAATGACTATGTACCCAGCCCCACACGTAACATGGCTCCCTCACAGCAACAGAGCCCTGTTAGAACAGCTCCAGTCAACCAGAGGAACCGCACATACAGGTATATGTAAGCCATATAAGACACCGTGGCATATTCATGAAAGCGACTCACTAGCTTGTTCAGGTTACTGGAGTAAGATGTTTGTAGTTAAAGTAGTAGGAAAATGTGCATTCATGAAAAAAAGCTAACATAGAATAAGACTTGGGCTGAGCTTTCTGTTTATTTTCTTTACATTTTCACGAGCAGTTGTGTTTCATATGTTCTTCACTGACTGCTCAATGGCAGAGAAGTAAATATATAGTTTCAAAAGTCCTTCCATTTTTAATTCTGCCCCTTTATTTTAGTGGTACGCTTTCTTTTTTTTGTAAGAAAATGAAAAAAAGTGAAATACATACCTTTTCATGAACTCCTTCACTACTACAGAGCATCAGGACGTTTTCTGGCCGCTGTCCATGCTTCAAGAAATGTTTTGTGACTAACGTTTTATCATGTGTTTTCTATGTGTTTTTATGTTGACCCTTTACTACCTAATGCCATGCAGGTCTGTTCCTTTTTGGGTCATGTTGTGTGTCTCGTTCCAAAAGCATGTGACTCCAGCTCTTCCCAAATGTCATTTTGCTTATTTTTTTTTGTACACACCTGTAGTTGCTGCTAGTTTTAACAAGAGCAAATAAATGTAAAGGTAAACAACTTGATGTGAACCCGTTGTTAAGACCTCCCCGTTATCATGTGTTGTCCAGTTGTACAACATCCCTTCTTTCACTAGGTGTCTGCTGCCTCATTTAAGAGCAGCATAAAGTAGGAGCAGAAACACTGATTCTAGCACCTTTTCATTTACTGGGCTTGCTCTAGTTTGGATGAAACATTGTTTGCCGCTGTACAGGATTCATTGATGAGAACCTGCTATGAATCACTCATTATTCATGAGCTTCAGCTATCCCTGGCTCATCTTTTATTGTCAGCTTTCTGCACAGTGTCGAAAGAAAGCTGTCAGTCAGTGGCTCAGGTGACGATAGACAGCTCCTTAATACTGGCATAACTAGAGTCCGATGGGCCCTGGTGCACAATTTGTGCTTGGTTCCCCAGGTGCATATTTGACAGATTTATGGATCCTTGTAGTATTCTAGATTCTGTAGATATGCGTTCACCCCCAATCCTAGTGTAATGTCCACCATCCTGGTATCTAGGCCCCATCCTGGTATAATTACAAATAAATACAAGGAAGACAAGCTGACTGAGCGCCAGGCTGGCGGTCAACAGAGACCTATATTGAGAGGGGTCCAATGCTGCTCCTGCCGGGTGCCTCAAGTGAGGAAAAACAATGAAATTCAGGAAACTCCGATCACAGGGGAGCGCAAAGGACACAGATGAGAAAATTAAAAAAAATGTCTTTGTTTATTTAAATCCACAACGCGTTTCGACGGAAAAGCTTTGTCTTCATCAGGTGGAAATGTGTCCTTTGCGCTCCCCCGTGACTGGAGTTTCCTGCATTCCATCCTGGTATAATGTCTCCCCTTCTGGGCCCTTTCCTGATATAATGTCCCCTAGCCTGTAATAATTTCCTCCATCCTGTAATAATTTCCTTCATCTGCGGTCTCCTGTAATAATGTCAGCTATCCGGGGCTCCTTTCAGTGATAATGTTCCCCATCTTGGGCAATTCTTCTTACCTTTCGCCAATACCATGACCTGCGGTATCCTCTTCTTTAGCCGGTGCAAAGGTCGGCAGCTGACTTCACAGGCAGCGCATGATGTTATTGCCATGCACTACTCGTGACCGGCACACAGTCACCTGCTGGTTTCTGATTGGCCGACAGCATGTATTGCAGTGCAGGGAGTCAGTGAGTCTCTATGCCACAATACACATGTACATTCAGCTGAAATAGGCTCTTGCGTTTGTTGGCTCCCCTCCCGCACGGGTACGATCACACCCTCTGTGACCATAGTCGTTGTACCCCTGCTTTTCATTGAGAGGAATAGCAAAGCTTCAGCAGATAAAAATCTGATTTTATCAAAACTACAGAAAGAAGCCCAGTAAATGATCCAGTGCTGCAATTGGACTTTTTGTCTGTTTTATGCCGCCATGATATTGGGAGGAATAAACCGGCTGTCATTTTAAGGTAGATGTACACCAACCACTAATACCTGCCTGCAGTATCCACTATTTGAAGAGAAGTCCACATACTCTTGGCCATTAAGAGAAAGTATTTTGAATACTAAAGAAGTGATGAGCGAACGTGCTCTGATAACCTGTTATCCGAGTATCTTGGTAGTGCTCAGATAATATATTCGAGTCCATGGAGCTGCATGTTTTGCAGCGGTAGACAGCCGCAACGCAGGCAGGGATTGCCAAACAAACAGCCCATTAATTTCTACAGTTAGATGCTCACCTGCCTTTCAACTCCTGACAGCTCTTATCACTGCTGTAGAATCATAAATCCCTGGCACCCTGCATCCAGAGTTTCCATAGCAGTTCTCCAAATCAGAGCTCTCTCTGTCCCGAGCCATGTGCTTGTTCAATGTTCCTGTTATCTTTATATATACAGTCAAGGCTGAAAGTGTTGACACTCTTGAAATTGTTCCAGAAAATGAAGCATTTCTCCGTAAAAAAAATATTGCAATTACATGTTTTGTTATACACAGAGGGAAAAAAAGGCAAATTGGACATAATTTCAAACACAACCCCAAAAATTAGACTGACAAAACTGTTGGCACCTTTCCAAAAGTGTGAGTAAACCACTTTCTTTCAATCATGTGATGCTCATTCAAATTCACCTGTGGCAAGTAACAGATGTGGCCAATATGAAAATCACACCTGTAACCAGATAAAAAGGGGAGAAGTTGACTCAACCTTTGTATTGTGTTTCTCTATGTGCCACACTAAGCATGGAGAACAGAGAGAGAAGAGAACTGTCTGAGAACTTGAGAACCAAAATTGTTGAGCAATATCAACAATCTCAAGTTTACAACTCCATCTCCAGAGATTTTGATGTTACTTTGTCCACGGTGCACAAAGTAATCAAGAAGTTTACAACCCATGGCACTGTAGTTTATCGCCCTAGATGTGGACGGCAGAGAAAAATTGATAAAAGGTTGCATCGCAGAATAATCCGTATGGTGGATAAGCAGCCCCAACCAAGTTCCAAAGAAATTCAAAACATAGACAAAATAGCTAGACTGCAATTTGCCAAAATTTATGTTAGTACGCCAAAATCTTATTGGGAAAGCATCTTGTGGACATGAGACCAAGATAGAGATTTTTGGCAAAATGCATCATTATACTGTTTACCAAAAATGGAATGAGGCCTACAAAGAAAAGAACACAGTACCTGCAGTAAAATATGGTGGAGGTTCAAAGATGTTTTATGGTATTTTTGCTGCCTCTGGGACTGGGTGCTTTTGACACTGTGCAAGGCACCATGAAATCTGAAGATTACCAAAGGATTTTGGGTTGCAATGTAGTGCCCAGTGTCATAAAGCTGGGTTTGCGTCCTGGGTCATGGGTCTTCCAGCAGGACAATAGAAACAAAGGAAATAAACGTGTAATTGCAATAATTTTCTGAGAGAAATACTTAATTTTCTGGAACAATTTCAAGGGTGCCAATACTTTCGACCATGACTGTATATAAATCTAGTGATTACAGTGTTGACTCAGAACAAACACTGAGAGATTAATATGTAGTAGCAGAATTAATCTTCTCATGAGAACTGTTACCCAATAAGGAACATTTGTCCCCCCAGCAACCATGAACTAAGGATACTTCAATGCTACGAGTTAAGAGAAAACTTAATAGATTGATTTACAGAATAAATAGGAATATTTGGGTTGTCTTCTCCTGACATCCACTTTTTCACAATGAACTGGCTATCAACTGAAGTTGCTGCTGACCATCAACCTTTAATTTATAATTCAGCTCTTGAATTTGGTGAATGGCCATATTAATGATCGCACCAATTCACCTAGAATGTGTCCCCTTTTTAGTGACTCCCCACTGTAACTCAGAGGTAGGAAATAGGGAATCTCCCCACTGTGATATCCAAATTCCCCAATAAATCAATAACCACTTCTCGCCTGTTTTCTTTTATTAACATAACAGTCCCAAAATTGCCACGTTTTTGGGGAGTCTGGAAAGATTGGCTGAATGGTGAAAAAAAACAACAAAGGAAACATGGTAAAAAAAAAAGTGTGACGACTGTATTGGTTTTGTAGTTACAGCCTAAGCACAGGTATTTTTGTCCCTGTCATTCACTGTTCCTGAACCGATTACCTGATATCTCCTCAGACATATAATACATGATCTATAATGTGGATTTATCAGTAAGGCAGGCATATATTAATTCTGCTCTTACTTCTTGTAGCAGCAGTGGCAGTAGTGGCGGCAGTCACCCTAGTAGCCGGAGCAGTAGTCGAGAGAACAGTGGAAGTGGTAGTGTGGGTGTCCCAATTGCTGTGCCCACTCCTTCTCCTCCAAGTGTCTTTCCAAGTAAGTCTTAAATGAAGTCTTATCGTAAATGTGAATTATTCTGCATCATGGGGTAATTTAAGAGATATTTTCATTGAGTGAAAAATCATCTTTTTGTCGTCAATCAGTATGCTAGACACAACCTGGTACCTAAATCTGCACAACCTAATTTCACCATATGCTGTATAATAGGTCCCTTAATATCCATCGATTTTTAGCATTTTTTTCTTTGCTAACGCAGGTAAGTTGGGAAGTTTAGACAATATTCCGCTGTAGGAATGTGCAGAGAAATGCTGCTGGGTGTAACCTGCTGCATCTGTTAGGTTTAAAGGGAATCTGTCATCAGGTTTTTGCCACATACTCTAAGAACAGCATAAAGTAGCGACAGTTACCCTGATTCCAGCGATGTTTTACTTACAAATCTGATTGCTATAGTTTTGATAAAATCACTGATTTATCAGCAGAAGATTATCATTAGAGGACTAGTAAACCTTTTGCCATGTAGTCCTCCATGTTCATAAACTCTGTATAACCCACTGCTGGTTGGCAACTTTCTGTCTATGCACAGCGTACACAAATAACTGGCAATCAGTGGTGTTGGCGGGGTTATACAGAGCTCAGCATTCAGAGAAAGAATAGATCTACAGCAGAGAAACCATGATTTTTTTTAGAACTGCTGGAAGCAGCCCTATAAGCGATGAATCACTGGAATCAGGGGTTCAGTCCCAACATTATGCTGCTATCAGAGCAAGAACCTGGTGACAGATTCCTTTTAACGATTTCCAGGTTAGAGACGTTTTTAAATTGTGTTTGTGGTCTAGCATATAATAGTAACAAAATGGTATTTTCACATTTTAGTGAAATTGTGCTTAGCAGTTCTATATGCTGAAAAAGTAGTATTCTGCAATTTCTTGTCTGCTTTTGCTATAGCTATCTTCACTTTGTGTTACCATTTTCATGGTTATGTAAATGAATTATTTTTATGTTTTATTACTCCTATATATGCTTGTTTCAAATAAAGTAGTTTATACATAATGTCAAGGTATGTTTTGCCAATAAGTAATTGACCAGACACACAATCATTTATAAATCACCCGTAGGATATTATTTTTCCCGTGCCACCATCTGGGTTCTTTCTGCATACAAACATGTAGAGTTTCATTGAGCCGTACACACATCCATTTTAAGAACGGATCTGTGTGTCCGGTCGGTGAGAATCAGCATGTCCTATTCTCACTCATTTTGTGGATCACGGTTTGGGGAAAACGAATGAAACATGGAAGACATCCTTTGTGCTTCACAGTTCCATCCCAGTTTCATCTGTTTTTAACGGATAGTCAATAGAAAAAAAAAGTTACTTACTGCTTGTTTGATTTAAAAAAACAAAACAAAAACAACAGATAAAACTAGAATGACACTGGACAAAAAATTGGTCCGTTTTCTTCAGAAAACACAGATGTTGGAATGCTAGTATCTGTTGTAACTCAGTTATGGTAATAAAAATAAGCTGTATAGTATTATCAGATCTGATAAATAAAATAATATTTTTTGTGTAATGCATGGATTTTTCTACTTTTGAGTGCAAGACTTGTAGAGATGTAGCTTCTTTTCTTTACTATGTTTAATATGTTTTTCCATCACATTTTTTTTAGTGTTTCGGTAATAGCTGCAAGTAAATTAAAATAAAAAGTAGATTATTATTAGGTTCCCTTTTATAGCAGCACCGTTAGTTTCTGCACTAATAAACTAATTGAGCTAAATAATCAGAAATCAATGCATTCTAGAGTATACAATTGTTTCACTAAGATCTGTTTGCTAATTCTAGGAAATCTGGCAGATTGCAGGAACACAAATGATTATGCAATATGATGTGTAATTTTACATCGAACGACATCCTTTCCGGGGCTAAATAGACTAGTTTTAGATTCTTCTTTATGGCAAAACAAACCTTAAAAGGAACCTGTTATGTCCACAAATACTGTTTACCTTCAACTATAGGGTTAATCTACATGTAAAAAGTGTTAAAATCCTGCTTGGCTTGCTTACTGAAAAACATATACTGGGAGAAAATGAAGTTCTGTTCTCCCTGTAGGGAGGGAGCTCCAGGGAGCTGTTAGTCACTGCTGACTGGTAATGACACAGTGAGATTGCTGGAATCGCTCCCTGGAACTCTGACAGTTTGCTGCGCGCACTCTGCAGACCAGGCTGTCAGTCAGTGCCTGGGAGGGTTTACAGCCAGCCTCACTGTGTAGTCAGCAGAGACTGTAACCGCTCCTTGCACCGCCCCAGTGGCTGGAAGCGAGCAGCGGCTACAAGGAGAATCTAACTTAATTTTCTCCCTGTAGCCACTCTTCCAATAAGACAGCCAGGCAGGATTTTAACTACTTTTTCCTGCAGATTTATCTTTATCGTCATCTACCGGTAAACAGCGTTTTTGAACATGATTGTTCCCTTTACGTGAAGTTTTTTTCCCCATGCATGAATTTCATTTGCGACTGGCTGTGAATGATGGCATTACCTATTTCTCTTTACTAAATTCCTAACACTGAGCTTCATGAAAGCATTTCTAATCCCACCTAACATGCTTTCTGTATTAACTTCACATCTTCCTCTCTCCACGTAGCCCCTGCTGGCTCGGCTGGCACTCCTCCCATCCCTGTTACCTCCACTCCTGCCCCTGTCCCTCATACTCCTGCTGCTGCCCCTTCCTCCTCAACCACCCCAGATGCTGCTGCAGGAGCCCAGCCCCCTGCTGATGGTTTCACCTCTCCAACTCCCCCTGCTGTTTCCTCTGCTCCTTCTACAGGTGAGTGTGTGAATGTGTTTAACAGAGTGGGGTGTAGTGGCGCATGCATCTAATCCGTCCACTTTGCTGTAACAAGAATACACATTTGCTTGCCTGAATCTGTGTTCACTCAATGACTTCTTTCCCGTGCTTTAGACACGTAAAAGGTTTTTGCTCAATTCTGTAGAATATACCCTATAACAAAGGTATAGGTACCGTACTTCTGTAAGATTAGACGACTAATCGGCAGGAAAGTATTGTAACATATCCAAATTGTACAATTATAGTGGCTCGCACTGTTTTTAACTTGGTTAATTATGTTCATCATTGTTTTCCCTTAATAATCATCTAATAATCTTATTTTTTATATAGCGCTAACATATTCCGCGGCGCTTTCGCTTTACAAACATTATCATCGCTGTCCCCGATGGGGCTCACAATCTAAATTCCCTGTCAGTATGTTTTTGGAATGTGGGAGGAAACCGGAGAACCCGGAGGAAACCCACGCAAACACGGGGAGAACATACAAACTCCTTGCAGATGTTGTCCTTGGTGGGATTTGAACCCAGGACTCCAGCGCTGCAAAGGAACAGTGCTAACCACTGAGCCACCGTGCTACCCATACTGAGCCACCATGCGTCCCTTCATAAGAAGCGTCTAAAAGTTGGAGTGTTCTTGTAGATGTAGCTTTTTTTTATGACTACTCATGTGAAGCCTCATCTATTAGACATTGTGCCCAATGCAAGTTACCGGCGCACTGTGTAGGCTATGGTACTGGTATCACTGGAACCAGTAAAGCAATGTTGAAACTGTTCTACTTGGGCATAGCCATACATTGTAGGCTTCAGGGCAAGGTGCCTCATTAGTTGTAACTGCTACTTAAAATCTATAGTTGAGCCGTGCAATAAAATGTTACTACTTTTTTTATTTTTTTATCATAATTAGTGATGAGCGAGTATTCTCGTTGCTCTGGTTTTCCCGAGCATGCTCTGGTGGTCTCCAAGTATTTGGAAGTGCTCGTAGATTTAGTTTGTGTTGCCGCAGCTGCATGATTTGCGGCTACTAGACAGCCTGAATACATGTGGGAGATTGCCTGTTTGTTAGGGAATTCTCACATGTATTCAGGCTGTGAGTAGCTGCAAATCATGCAGGTGCGGCAACACAAACTAAATCTCAGAGCACTTCCAAATACTCTGAGATCACCCAAGCAACGAGCATACTCTCATCACTAATCATAATACATTTACCTATATTTATTTACTCATTATATTATTGTGTCTTTTTGCAAGGCCAGACTGCAGATGTAGACTTCCCATAAAGCTCTGGTATTTGTCCATTGGTGACAACTCAGCAATGTGGAGAGGCACATATTTTGTCTGGAAGAAACATAAATCTACTTCTAAAACTGGTGTGTCTGACATTAAAGGGAATCTGTCACAAGGTTTTTGCTACTGCACCTGAGAACCGCATAATGTAGAGGAAGAGACACCAGTTCCAGTGATGTATCACTTACTGGGTACTGCAGTTGTGATAGAATCACAGTTTTCTCTGCTGCAGATCTAGCAGTTTTCAAATGCTGAGCCCTGTATAACCCGCCCACACCACTAATTGGCAGCTTCCTGTGCACTGACACCTGCTAATCAGTGGTGGGAGGCGGGGTACACAGAGCAGATGCCCAGGAGGTACGTGATGCCTTGTCCTGTAGAGATAATCTCCTGCTGATGAAACATTGATTTTGTTTAGATGTTTAGAGCACACAGCCTTATAAGTGACACATCACTGAAATCAGGGTCTCTGCCCTTACATCATGCTGCTCTCAGATTACATAGTAAAAACGTGCTGCTAGATTTTCTTTAACCCCTTAGCACCCAATAACGTGTAGTATCCGTCATTGTGTGCCTCCCCCTGGTTGGTGCAGGTTGCGGCGATGAGACCGTACCTTTTCCAGCACATTAAAGTTGATATGATCAGCTGACATGTGCCTCTAACAGCCGCAGGTTGAATCGCGATCCACATGCAGTTGTTTATATGTTAAATGCCGCTGTCAATCTCTGTTTGTCATTCATAATATTTAAACTAACGACCTAACCCAATACAAAAAGTGATGTGAAATTACAAGACTTTTCTCAAATACATGTTATTAAGATGATTTCCATCAGTATTGGGCGATGTTCAGACAGCTGTATTTTCAGTTTGTTGTCCATGTGCACAATAAATAACATGAATTGATGATCCATTTTACGGACCAAAACTAATGCTACATGGATGAGAGCATGCAGCTGCACCTGGAGCTGTTCACAAGCGCAAAGAAAGTCCAATTTCCATT
>VIAB01003175.1:109443-121870 GCA_009801035.1 Oophaga pumilio
TCATACTGCTGTCAGATTACAAACATCTGCTGAAAGATTCCTTTCAAGCGGAAGCATGAAGACAGGGCAGTTAACAGGACTAGACGCTGTTTTTTTTCCTTAGGCAAATTTCGTTCCCACTTTTGCTTCCTTTACGCTCACAGTTGCTTGACAAGTGAAAAAGTAATAAAAAAGTGGTACATTTGTGTGGATCTTTACAGGCACCCAAGTGTTTTGTACTTTTTTATGAAACTTTTCCTAGAGTAGGAAATGTTCTAAAATAACCGTTGCATACTCCTCGAAGCACCTGCCATGCCAGCGTTGCCTATTGTGCAGTAAAATCCCATCAAATAGTCACCTGACCGCTGCAAGCAATCACTGGCCTCAGTGGTCATGTGCTGTACATGCAGATGTTAAATAAGTGCTGTTTATGTATTTTATGATATTTCCTACTCTAGGAACAAAATCACAGAAAAGCCCTGCAATGTCAAAAGCTGAGCTAGACTGTCACACCAGCTAAGAAAGTGTCCAGTAGCTGTCCGTCTGTGATGTTGGTGATCCACGCTTGACTGAACTGAAAAATAATAATAACGTTGCAATTGTGCCACATCTTGCCGAGATGTCATATACTGCTGTCTTATTCTCCTCACTGATCCTGTTTTTCTGTCTGACAGCTTGTATCATGATCTCTCTTCATTTACATCTCCCTCATTTGGCAGATGCCTGTGTGTTCTCTCTGACAGTACCATATGTGTCTTAATTTACAACATAGGTGTATTTTTTATATTAAATTCAAAGTAAAGTTAAATATTACTGTAAAACGTGCTCTTATTCTTCTGCATTGGGGATGCAGTGCTTTATGGCTTTCCTATAAGTGTTGGTTTTCATTTGTGCCAATCACAAGGGAAGTCGTCTGCTCCTTGAAATGCTGCATGCTCTGTGCACTGTAAACTTGATTAATTCCCAACCGGGCATGCTATCAGATTTATGAATGCTATGATTTCTTTTCACTCACATTGCCTGTTCTGCATGTGTACTGGGATATGCATGTATGAATATGTGTGAAGTACATAAAATACAATATGCACACAAATTCAATTCACCTACCCCTCTGAATAAAGTTTAATATCGATATTTGTCAGTCCTTGCATCTTCAGATGCTAGAAATGGGAAGGCTATTACCATTTCTAGATGTGTCTTAAGTAACCCTTTAATCCTTCTGTTGAACCCGTTCCTGTATCCAGTGTATGATACATTGGTTCTTCTCTGTGGGGCTATGTACTTTGGCTGTATTATAGTGGTGGTATTAATTGGTGTGAACTTTTCTAGCAAGTTTTTAACTTCTGGGAAGTTAGTTGGAGGCTTGAACCTAGTGTCAATATTACTGACTTTGCTTCGGATTTTTATAACGACATTGTCTAGTTGCTTTGTAGATGCAAATTTCAAACTATCCAGCTTGGAAGGGCCAAGAGCCTATCACACGAAAGAGACCTTTTTTTGCCATTAATGTCCCTCCAAAAATCCTAAAATTCACCATTACTGCTTGCACAAAAAAAAACCTAAAAACTTTAGATGAAGTTTTATTTTATATCCTTTGTTTAAAAGGATCCTGTCATATAATTCATGCTGCCCATCATAAATCCAAGACCAACTCGCATATGCATTACAAACATCAATGTGTTACCCTTAATTGCTGCTGCGTTTTAGAGTAAAACATGTATATAGGGAGAAATGTAGCAGTATAACTGAACAGGCGCGGAGAAACTTGTTCCTTATGTGAGTGTATTGAGAGACCCATTAATCTAGCTAAGTGTTGGGAGAAGCAGGCAGGGACTAGTGACTAGTCACCAGATTCGGGTAGTATGAATCATGTGACGGTTCCCTTTAAATGCTTAAGTATAATGTTGCTACTAACCAAAATTTACTGTTTTCACTCCATAGAGATGAGGATAGCCAGTAGACTATTACACATGTCTTTCTCCTTCCTTAGTACTCGGTAGTAAAGCAGTCAGTCCTTCAAATTGCTATATGTTTATTACTCTTGGTCATATGGGGGCCACAATTGCTTGGCCCAGTACAATAATTGGGTCATGCATGAGAAAAAAATGACAATTCTGAGAAGTGCTTTATATCATACAAGATAATCCATCCGGTTGAAATATCTCCTTGCAATAACCCAATCCTTCCCTTTTCTCAGACCGTCAAACATTTCCCCTTGTATGTGACTACCTTTTTTTTTTTTTTTGGTTAGTCGCCCATACACATTTGGATTATTGCTGGTGGATACTATCACTTAGTAAGAAAGACTCCATTGTGTGTAGTGGTATCTGACCCTCCAGTGTCCTCACTAAATCTGCTTGACTGAAGCATCACTTTACCACTCTGTCAATGTCATCACTGTGCCATGTGAAAATTTTCCTTGGAAACTAGAGTCTAGTAGTGCTTTGACCGAAAACCCTGCATGCCGACTGTACCACTATTCCTTTACCACTCCCATGCCTGTCCTTCTCTCTTTCTGTCCTGTTTTCATTTCAATTTTTATTTTTCAGTAAGACAAAAATAGAAATGGTTTATACTAAATGATTATACTAAACAAACAGTTCATAGAACTTTCTTTTGTGAGCCTATACCATGATATTGGAGTGGCAGATAGACACTTGTTTTCCATGAGGACCTGTCACTTGCTCAAAAAAATTGAGTTCAATCCTTTTAAAAATCCCTGTGCTCAACCGAGTCTGCTGTTTTTTTTCCATTTTGCTCTGTGTTGCTCAATTGCAGAGATAATCACATTTGTTGCTTTTGGAACTGAATATGTGAAATCTCTGTCTGTAGTTCAACTTGGCATTTTTCTTTTTCTGGGGGTGTGCGCTTTCACTTCTGCCTGCCAATCACAGCTTGAGAGCGTCTGCTTGATCAGCTGCCAAACTGTGATTAGCAGCATCTGGGAGTGAGGAGTGAAAGCGCACACCCACATAGAAGACTCTGAAGAAACGCTCAGTTGATTTACAAGCAGAGATTTCCCATCCTGTGCTGTAGAAAAATCAAATGTGAATATCTCTGTAATGGAATGATGCAGCACAAATCCGAAAACGAGGCAGAATCAGGAGAGCACAGGGATTTTTCCAAGGTACGAAGCTCAGATTTTTTGAGCTAGTAATAGTCCTCTTTAAGAGTTGCCGAATAATGTCTAAGATGTAGTACAACACTTCTGCCATCATTTTATTCTAATCTTAGGACATGAAAGTGTAAGGTAATCTCTTACACATGATTTTCTTGCAATTATTCTTTTATTCTATATTTATCTATTTCATAAAACCCACGGGTTTTAGGAAATGCTAAATAGTGGAGTCCACAGGCCTTCTGTCCATACGAACACTTTCAGTATCATTGTGGCTGATGTTCCTATAGACTTTGCTACTAAATGTTACTATGGGCTTGATTCACTGATGTGCTGTATAGAGCCCGAGGTTACCAATAACATTTAGAAGCAATGCAGCCATCAAGTTGCTATAAAGGTCTTAGTAACTTACTTTGTGTTATTGAAAGACATCAGACACCTCCATGTACTTATTGTCAGTGAATCAATCTCACATTGATTTGTAGATCTGTACACTTTTTAACAATTCCCTTTCTTGTTTTCCTTCATTTTAGGGTATCCATCCACTACATTCTACATTTTCTGTCTGGCTTCTAAGTCTTGCTCTACCTTTGTTAACCCCTCTTTAGATCTCCGAATTCTCTAATATTGCTCTAACTTTCTGGCTCACAGATAGACCACCTGTTCTTTTCTGTGGAATGCTTGTCAGACTGGTAAACAAAAGGGACATGAAGCAGCCAGCAATTGCAAGAAATGTGAGGGTGAAAAAAGTGCTAGGTCAGTACGATTTATTGACCAGTCATCTGAAATACTAGTGTGATCTAAAATAAGTTATAAAGCTTTTTAAGTTTTCTGTCACTGATTTCATTGGTGGTGATAACATAACCCTAAAAATAAAATGCTGACCAAATGCTTACGCAGTAAGTCGGGAATATGATACAGTGTATGTGTGACTGTATCACTACACAAGCTGAACCAAGCAAGAAGAGACTGCTGCCTCTGAATGTGGAAATTGTAGATTTATATGTAAGAGCCTTCAGTTCACGATATTCCAAAATCTGCTGACGTCAGCCCTGGTGATTTGTTATATTTCCTTTAGTCAAGGTTCAAAATGTATACCGTACTGAAAAAAGTTGGGCAGCTGAAGGAAGTTTGGCTGTATACAGCATGCTGACAATTTGCGACTATAATGATTCATACATGGGCAGAATTAGTCCTGTTACAAGACATTAAATGTTCGCTAAATAGTTGGTATACTAAGGAACACAGGGCCCGAGTTATCAAAGTTTTCATGCCCGAACTCAGGCGTAACAGCTCTGAAAAGTTGCAAAATTTAGGTGCATCTCGGTTTTCCTAAATGTTGTAACTTTTGGCATGTCAGTTTCTTCCAGCTCTGCCAAAATGGGTAGAACTACGGCAAGATGGGGTCGTGCCACAGCAGCTAATTCATGACGAGCTGTGGCGTTCTGTCCATGACTAGAGTGAGATTTCTGGCGTAGCGCACAGATGTGCACCCCACTCGTCAGACACTCCAGATTCATGAACAAGCATGTACCCCCTCATGAATCGAAGCATCTGACTAGAGAAGAACCCCTCATTAAGACCAGCTCATAATGAATCTGGTCCATTTTGTGGAAAATATGGCAACATAAGGATCTAGGTGTTGTACTTTCAACATTGTTCTGAGATCCCATGACATGCAGGGACCCGAAATTCCCCTATTGTTAAAGCACCACTCCAGCGGTCTTTTTCATTGCTGGAGTGTCATTTTAAATGTGCGTTTTCGGCACCACGCCGATCCTGCGACGCCGTTTAGTGAGCACAGCTTTTGACTTGCTGGAAGTCAGTAGCTACGTCACAAGCTCTCATTGCAAGTCTATGAGAGTCAGAACGAAGCTCTCATAGAGATGTATTGACAGTGACCTCTGCGCAGCTCCATGAAACACTGGAGCTGCCTGGCAGGCCACTTTTCGCTGGAAAAGAATGAAGACGGTGACGGGGGAATTGCATTTAACGCAGCACTCCAGCGGTGCAATAAACTAAAAAGCTGGAGTGGTGCTCTAAGAATGTATGAATGCCATTTAGATTGCCTTTATGGAAACCACAAATGCTAAGTTGGATAAGTGCTACCTAATGAATATTTGCAACATTTAGATTAATTTGCTATTCACATGATGAAAAGGGCTGTTTTCTGTTATAGTTCTAAGAATTCATATACTCGGTTGTAATATTTTGTATGCATTTCAAATGTATGCAATAAAGTGAATGTCTAATGAGCCCAGTGCCTTTATGAATAAAAGCCAGTACTGCCGATCGGCACAGGTCTGACTTCATTGAGCTTGATTACTTGGCAGTCATAAAAATGAATGGTCAGCCATGTAATGTGTGTCATAACTTGCTA
Source organism: Oophaga pumilio (assembly GCA_009801035.1). Taxonomy (NCBI): domain Eukaryota; kingdom Metazoa; phylum Chordata; class Amphibia; order Anura; family Dendrobatidae; genus Oophaga; species Oophaga pumilio. The sequence continues at coordinate 114,921 of VIAB01003175.1, forward strand.
CCATTCAATTAGCATACCCTCTGTACACTCATAGGAATGTTGCATTTAAGGAGGACCTTTCACTAGTTTTAACGTGCCACATTATGGAATGAGGGCTGCAGAGCTGAATAAAACTTTTTTTTTTTTTTTACTTCTCTATTGCGGATATATTAGCTTATAAAGTTTAGATTATAATTTATATTTAACGCCAACTGGGCGTTACCAGAGATTCTTGCAGAGCTTAACGCTTTTCCCCTACACTGACTGTTGTAACTTGAAAGGTAAAAGTGTAGTCATACTCTTCTGTATTCCTCCTCCCCCACACTGACTCCCATGAAATGAAAGATACAAGAGGTGTTTACAATGACAATCAGCTCTGCTGTACTACACCCACTAGGTGAAGAGATCAGTTCTGTCTGTCATTACATCTCACAGTAGAAAGCATGTTCTTCGGACCTTTTGGAGGCTTGTTTTTTGTTTTTCTTTTTCCCCCTGCATGAAATCTCCTGCTTGTCATTGGTCAACGCAATGCTGGGGGAAAAGTACACGCCCCCAGAGAATGATCTCTGGTAACGCCCTGTTGGCTTTATAATAACTTAATATGTAAACTTTACAAGTGACTATCTCTGCAATGTAGAGGATAAATTAAAAAAATAATAAACTACTTTAGATTCAGCTGTACCGTCCCTATTCAGTTATGTGGCCTGTTTAACATGCTCATTCTGGTAGTGTCATACGGTATACATGTAGATATTCCACATTACCTTCATGTAACAGTAAATTGTTCTGAAATTGTGCCAACAAATTGATGCCCATTATAGTGTCAGCACAGCTTATCACGAACCATAGTGGTACTGCACAAGTTTTACTGCTACAATGCCACAAAGTGCCCACTCAGCATTGTGAAGGTTGTCTTTGCATTAATACCCATTTGGTATGCTGCTTCCACATTAATATCCATACAGAAGTTCTGTGCATATTAGTACCCATATAATATATGCATATTAGGTCATCTAAATAAAGCAAATCGCCCTTCTCCCAACACCATCTGCCGAACAAATAGATTCTGCTCTTTGATGAAATAATCAGCTCATGCGTGTTAATTTATTTCATTGCCTTTTTGTAAATCCTTTTTTTTTTATCCTGTCTCCCAGCTCATTTCTTACTGCAGGCACTCATTTTTAATCCCCCCTCAGTTTCATTCATCTGATAGTGGAAACTCAACTTTCACCTTGTTTGCACTGTATGCAGAAACACTGCTGGGAGAGTGCAGATGACCTGATTTAAAGGGATTATCTGGATGGGGCTAGTTATCACTTATCCACAGGATAGGTGGTGTTTTTTAGATCGATGGGGGTCCGACTGCTAGGATCACCACCACCAATCACCTATTTTATTCCAGTAAAGGCATAGCAGGCTGTGTCTGAGCGCCTGCCTCCAGTAGGTACATACACCCGAAAATGATGCGCGTTCGCTCTTCTACCATCATTATAGTTTATGATCACGTCGGCGCATACGTCCGAATCCCATTTTGCAGGACGTTCGGAATGTAAGCCCCGACAGGGTGAATGAACAGGTGCCTGAACGCAATGTGAAAGTACCCTTAGAATAAAGCAGCAGTGCACATGCTGGCAGGCCACTCCACTCATTCCCTGTGTGTCTGGCAGAGTACCCAGATGCAGTGCTCTGGCAGTCCTGTAAACGAATGCAGTGGCGGTCTGGCATGTGCACTGATACAGAATTTTAACGTGGATAGAAGTGCCCCATTCTGGTGGATATATATCCTATGGTCAGGTGATAACTAGGTCCCAACCAGACGGCCTTTTTAGCGAGCAATGTCTGTTTTAATTATAAATTTGGGTTAATGCTGGTAATTTTTTTAAGAACAAAATAAGCATTAATTGCTTGGCTGTACACTTTAATTAGTTTGCCTTTTACAGTAAAAACTAAAATGATGGCATAGCATTGAACATCTTGAAGACAGAATCTGGTGCTCACTTTCGGGTGGAAAAATGTCCTCATAAGCCATCGGCTACATAGTCCGTAAAGTAAAGAAGAAAAAAAGCAGCACTCCAGATTATTGGAAATGAAACGTATTGAAGTTCACCGGATGTGCCACTCTGCTGTATCTCAGTCTTTTACAAGGCTGAGTTACAGCCAAAGGAAAAATACTGAATTGCAGCCGAAACTTCGTATCCTATGAACTTCAATGCAACATTTCATTTGCAATTATTTGAAGTGTTGCTTTCTTCTTCAATTTATAGTCTCTGTTTACAGGACTGCAGCGCTGATGTCCTGTTTACAACATGCTACCACTGCAGCCAGTCATCGGAGGGCACCATGAGACCGCTGAGCTCAATGACTTCCTGTAGCGGTCATGTGTTCTACACAGGACGTCATTGCTGCAGCCATTTCAATAAGAAATTGCAGGCAGCAGCATAAAGCTAGTACTGTATTATTATTATTATTACTGGAGCTGTAGGGAAACGGGTAAGTATCACTTCCGTTGTTATTTTAAAGCATTAGCATGCTATTAACACTCTCTGCCCCTTTAAACCTCTGTTCACATGTGCAAATCCTTGACAAGTAAGAAATCAGCTTGTGTCCGTCATGAGGTCTGGCACTTTACCTGACATATAACACAGCATGTTTGCACTATTTTGTCTAGAATTTTTGCTCAGATATGCAACTCGGGCTTCAACAGAAATATGAGCAGAGTTTAGGTAGTGATGTAGTTGTTTTACTTGTATACTTTTTTTTTAATTAAAAAAACTAAAAGTTAATTTGGTTGATGTGAAGTGCCACTGTTACCAGGAAAGACCCCTTTATGTTTTATGTGCTGCATATGACAATACTGCTGGACCAACTTCCTTAATCCAGTGTCCAAGTCCCATTGTTTAAAAGACGGATCCGGCGTAGATTGTAAAAAACTGATGTGCCAGATCCGATTTTTAGCTGGATCCGTCTTGGCCTTTCTTGCCCGGAAAATGTGTAGTAGTAGTAGACTGATCCAAACGGAATGACATGCAGCGCGATCCGGCACTAATGATAGTCAATGACAAAAAACCCCTCCGGCAGTTTAAAAAACCGGATCCATTTTTTAAAAAAGCGCCGGATCGTGCCTGAGTGCTGAAAACGGATGTGTGAAAGAGGCCTAACTCTGATAAGTTACTTGAAATGACAAGTACATTTTAAAGAGAAACTCTCATCTGATTCATGCTGACCAAACTGTGGGCAGCATGAATCTGATCTTGGCTGCACGATTGTAGTCGGCATATTTTTCTGAAATGCTCTAGTGTTTCAGAGAATGTATACTTTAAACATCCAGCAGGGGACCATAGCCAAGGATGAGACTAAGGCTGGTTTCACACTAGCATTCGGCAGGGCTGCGGATGGCTGTGTACTTCCTCCTTTCTTCTTCCCTTAAGCTCCGCATATGCTCCGCCTACTTCTGTATGCGTCCTGCGTTTCCCTGCATACCTATCTTTAACATTGGGTACGCAGGGACATGCGTTGTTTGCGGATGCATCCGCATGCGGCGATTTGACGTGTGCGTTGACTGCACGGAAACGCTAAATTTTGCGGAGCATAGGTGGAGCTTAAGGGAGGAAGAAAGGAGGAAGTACACAGCCATCTGCAGCCCTGCCGAACGCTAGTGTGAAACCAGGCTAAGCAAGTAAGGAACTCTGCACTCAAATTGCAATGAATGAAACAAATTCTTTTTAATAGCAATCCAAATAGTTGTTAACATTTCGGGCCTATTGTTGGATGTTCATCTGAACTGATAGCTTTGTAATTTTTGGCTAAAGAGGCACTCAACTATTTGGATTGCTATTAAAAATAATTTGTTTCACTCATTGCAATTCGAGTGCTGAGTTCCTTACTTTCTTGGTAACGGGTTGGAATCCTGCTTGAGCACCTCATCTCCTAACCAGGGAGTATTGTATACCTCTACAGTACAAGGTTGAGACTAGTCAGAAATTTTCTCCAGCTGCAAACCTACATAAGAAGGAAAGAAAAACAATTTCATAATTATGAAAGTCTATAGAATAGATATAACAGAATGTAAACCTATAAAACTATATTCAAATAATTAGGCAGAGCATAATGCTGTAACATTTATTTATTATTAATATTAAAAACATAGAACACAAAAATTACAAAGTAGAAAATGGTGGGGGAGAGGGAAGAAGGGTGGGAAAAGATAAAATTGAGGAGGGGGGTGGATGTTCGCTGGGTACATATATCTCAGAAGTAACAAGTCAAAGGCCAATATTTGATAGCATAATATAGCATCATAAACAAAAAAACATTAATTCAATCAAAAGGATAAATTGCACTGTGCAGCAATTAATAAATAGAAAAGTAATAAGGTAACCAGGGTGACACAATAAAAGAAACATCCAGGAATGTCACAATTCATGATTGTACTAATCAAGCCAAAAACGTGCATTGTGCAATAAGTATTAATAATAAAGTGCATCAATAATTAAATATTGCACAGTGACATGTGAAATATTGGTAACACTATAGGAATCGCATGTCACCAGTAGGATGCAATCAAAAAAAGTGCACAGCAATAAATAGATATAAATATGCATAAATCATTGTATAGTGTGGAGCACAGCGATCAAAAATATGTATAAATGCATAAAATATACAAATTACATGACGATTGTACCGTGCTAGGTATGATTCCCACAAATTTGGCTATCCAAGAGAGGAATAAATTAAAGAGGCCTTAAGGAATATGGAAAATGTACCATATACTAACCAGGAGCCCACCGCAAACTCCTGCACCTACTCCAACGCACGGTTCTCTACTGCTCCATCACAAAGCAACAGCGAAACGTGATGAAGTATAAAGTATCTGTTCTCTGAAGATGGCGGAGCATTCCATAGAAGATATACCTGGCTGCAATCATGTAGCCAGTATCTGATTCCTGCTGATTGTGAAGCATGTATCAGATGACATGTTCATTTTATAAGTCAATATTTTTTTCTATCATATGCTAATGCAAATCTATTCGTGCCTCCTTAAATTGACATAGCATTATTAGCATAAACGTGAAAAAGATTAGATTTGTGATATACTGAATTTATCATTTCCAAAGTGCTGTAGCAGAAATCCTGTGTCTTCGGTCTCAATATGTTGAATGCTAATAGTCAGAAAGTGGTAGTTGTCAAGGGCATCCGCTCATAAAATACATGTTTGCTTTGATAAGCTGCCGTCACAGCACTTTCCTTATGTTAACCTAGTCAGCTGTACATGCCTGGAGGGGACATGAAGACTGTGCAAGCAGAACCATGTAGTAGGACTCGAATTTAATACAGATGCACAGAATTGTACAGGATGAAATCCAGCATTTTAATCAATATATGAAGAGCGAGCAAGACAAAGCATCTTAGATACATTGAGACTTATCAACACTGTCTCATAGGCTGTGTAAATTTATCATAGTGATTAATGCTGTTTGATATATCGTGTCTAATTTTATATTGTCTAGTCAAGCTTACACAACCTAATAGTTGGATTTCTGTGTCCCACAAATGTGTGCCATAATTTTGGTGAATGTTTAGCGCATGGAGTCGCACAATTAGCTATGCCCCTATCTGATAGGCCATATCCCCAAGTTGGACAAATCGTAAAAGGTATCTAAATCACATAAATAAGTTGCAAGTCATGAAAATAATTTTTTGGCACAAACTATGCCAGAATTCTAGCATAATTAGCTTGATAAATATGCAGCATTATAACTCGATGTCCTCTCTTTTCCCACTCATTGTGCGATGTTGTGGAGCAATGAACACAATAACTCGCCTCTTTAGTAGAGATGAGCGAACGTGCTCGTGTGCTAACCGAGTGTCTTCGACGTGCTCCAAAAATATGTTTGAGTCCCCGCAGCTGCATGTCTCGCGGCTGTTCGACAGCCGCAGCACATGCATGGATTGCCTGTTTGTTAGGCAATCCCTGCATGTGTTGCAGCTGTCTAACACCTGGTCCGTAGAAGCGCAAGACGGGCGCAAAACTGACGTAGTCCACAAGCTCTTTGACACCCTGCACCCTCCTGCATTCTGAGTGGATGTCCCGATGAATTGAAAAATAAAGGACTCTCCATTTTAAAAAGGATCGGTGAGTGCTGCTCTTTCTGCTTCTATTAATGAGTATTTAAACTGTAGTATCACTGTAGTCCTACTGACCCAAAGAATAAAGCTGCCTTATCACTTTTACCACATGGTGAAAGATGTTAAAATAAATAGCTTTTTTTGTGTTTATTTTGCCTTTCAAAAATTGGAATAGAAAGTGATAAAAAAAAATGCTACATACCCCAAAATGGTATTATTAGACTTGAATTTATCCCACAAAAAACTGCTTGCACAGCTCTTTACGCATAAAAATACAAAAGTTTTCTTTATTGCTTCATTGGGGGACACAGGAAACCATGGGTGTATGCTGCTGAAACTATGCATAAAAAACATTAGCTCCTCCTCTGCAGTGTACACCCCACCAACCGACACTAGGTTAATCAGTTTAGCTTAGTGTCAGTTGGAGGTGCACACGGGTCTTTCACTAGACCCATACCTACCTGGGTTTTCGTCGTTTTCCAGTAACGTCTCTTTTTCAGATGGATCTTCTCCTTTACCTCTGGAGGGATACAGTGTGAACAGTCACACTGAACTCTCACGTAGAGACTGAGTACGGCGTGTACTTCCACCCTGTATCCTCATATGTCTAGGCAGCATGACCCCAACCCCTAACACATGAAGAGTGTTTAGATGATCCGATCATGGTCCTGGCCCCGTCTCCTACCCATTTGCCCACCAGAGCCTGTCAGTTTTAGGAGGCACGGATGCATTTTCTGGAAAGGTGCATCTTCTGGAAAGGTGCATCTCCTTTCTCTCCATCAGTTTTTCCAGCGGTGATAGTGGAGAAGACTCTGGTAAAGAGGGAGATATTGAAGAAAAAGATG
>VIAB01003175.1:140044-150647 GCA_009801035.1 Oophaga pumilio
AACCTTAATAATAACTATGTTACAATATTTATACATTTGTATCTATAAAATTAGTGGGTTTAGAGCCAAAACACAATGGGTTTATAGCATGTTAAAAAAAAAAAAATAAATAAAATGGCCACTCCTTTAACCCTTTTTGAGTTGTGATGTACATGTAAATCACACTTTGGGTGTATGGCGTGAGCTGCACATATGGCAGATGCCAGCTGTGTAATACAGTCTACAGCTGCCTCTAACAGCAGGAACAGGATTAACAGCAGCAACAGAATGTAATTCCAATTGCTGCTGTTTAACCCCTTAAATGTACCTGCCTATGTTTGAGAGCTACAGTTTAGTGATGTGGATCTTGGGGATGGTGCTGTTTTGGACGCACATCGCCTCTTTCTTCCAAGACATGATTGCAAAGTGCAGATGGACCCGAAGTCCTGCTGAAAGCTCATTTTGATACCATCAAGGTACTCCTGTAAAGCCTATCCACAGGTTAGACTTCATTTTAAGCTATAATATTCATTGACCACTGTAATACTAAAGAGTCTAAAAAAACAAAGTAAAGACTTTTTTTTTTATTTAAAAAAAAAAAAAAGTCTGACTCAATCTCTCAATTTAAAGATAAAGAAAAAAAATATAAAAAAATAGTTACAATTACTGCATTCGTAAGAGTCTGGCATAACAACATTTTTAAACTAGGTAACCCGCACTGTAAATACCATAAAGAAAAAAAAAAATCCGATTTGCTAGAAAGAACTGTTGTTTTTTGAATGTTGCGCCTCCCTGAAAATTTCCAGTAACAAGGCATGAAAACTTTGTACGTACACCAAAATGCATAAGAAAAAATATCAGCTTGCGGTTCAAAACACATGTCTTCATACACGTCCAACAACCGAAAATAATGAAAAGTCGCAGATCTCAGAATGGCGATGCAGACTAAGTTTTGTCTTCTACACAGTTGATTTTTATTTCTTGTCCATTAATATACGTTATGAATGTAGAGTTGAAGTTTGGTATTTCTGTATATGCACTGACCCAGAGAATCGTATTGCCAGGTCACTTTTACCTCACAGTGAACACCATAAAAATTAAGTTAAAAACTGGATCTTTTTACTTTCACCATTTTACCCCACTTGGATTTTTTCTGTACGTTTTGTGGGAAAATGAATAGTATCAAAACTACAAAAAAAAAGCAATGGCTGTATTTACTGTCTGGTTTAGCTTTTATCCTAAGTCATGTGACAAGGCTCGTTAAAGGGTCGACATTGACTTTTAGGATTGCTGCTTCCAATAGGTGGCGCTAGGGTTCTAGTCCTCGTCCTCTCTGAAGAGACAATTTGTACCGTACTAGACACTCGTCTAATGACTGAATGTTTCCGATTTCATTCAGATAAGATATCGGAGTGTGCTGCAGCTTTCCTTCATAAGGTAAATGAAAACATTATGACTCTTGGAAGAAGAGTAGGGAAAAATGAAAGGCCAAAATATGAAGAATTTAAGAATTTTTTTGCCTCATTGCATTTTGTTGCCAATAGCAATACATGGCCTTGAAATGTGTTTGCCAAGATTTGCGTTTTATGACTTATTTAATAAAAACAGGTGATCAAATGTGCCACCACTGTGTGATCACAGAGCAGAGATTGTGCATCATTGGGCAGTAAGAAACCGCTGTCAGGAAAGGGTTAAAATACAGCATTAGCGTAATAACTAATAAATAGGATTTACACCCAAAGATTAAAACATGGTCATTTATTAATAAATTAAGTTAGTGCCGTAGCCAAAGTTTATTAATTTATTTATCTCCTACTTAGTAACATAGAAATTCCATATTACCTCTTGCCTAATTCATTTATATCCTAACATTGTCTCCAGGTATTACCTATATATAGCCAGATTATATTTTTTATATCATGAAAATTATGATGAATCAGTCACCAGATCGCATACATTATTAAACAGACCTCATAGACTTGATGAGCCTGATGTATGAAGTTTAGAAATGTGTGTTAGAGTGGCTGTATAGTCCTTTGGAAACTTTATCTGGCTATTAGTACAGCGAGCATTGAGCTCTAGCTGGACTCATAAAATGCTCATGTTAATTTAGGGATTATACATCCATTCTGGCATGGATTTTCAAAATAAGTACACCAGCCTCATCAGGTCTGAGATCTATTCATGTATTGTGATTTCTGGTGACTGATCTGTTTTTAAAGTGTGCTCGTTGCTACAAGTACCGTATATTTATGTGTAAAAACCTCAACATACATAATAAGTACACCTTGTATTCTTGCATAATTTGTTCTCACATTTCTGTCAAATTAGTTTCTGAGACTTATTTAATAAAAACAGGTGATCAAATGTGCCACCACTGTGTGATCACAGAGCAGAGATTGGGCATCGTTGGGCAGTAAGAAACTGCTGTCAGGAAAGGGTTAAAATACAGCATTAGCGTAATAACTGAATACTGCTGAAAAAGTACCACCTTCTGGTATTGTGGAGTCTCACAGGGTCGCCTGTTCCCTCTTGGCTACGGCCAAGTGTCTATGGATAGGACCTGATTCTCAGCGGAGCAGTGGGAGGAGGTGATGCGCCATGAGACTGCACAGACGTAGGAGGTGGGCTGCTTTGTTAGATGTAATTGTTTCACTGTAGTTCACACATTGGTTGGTCATAAGAGCAGGATTCCGATATGGGAGGCGGATCAGAATAGTGATTCACGTGGTAGAAATGTCAGCTAAGCAGACACCAAGTCCAATAATCCAAAAAAACCTATCAAAAATAGGCACAAAAAAAATAAAGTGAATGATTTCAGTGCCGCATGTGAACAGCTGGCAATATTTTCAGCTCAAACGGGCCTTTGTCATTTGAGCTGAATAGTTGCCACCTGTTCACGTGAGCCAAGAAACGCATTATCGTTGCTTTTTTGATACCCATTATTGAGTCCTGTCCGCTTTTTGCATTTTATAGGTTGTTGAGCTGCAATTGGCGCCACATATACAAACTTTTAGTATGTGCTGCTTCATTTTCTTTTTCTCGAAGACCAAGTCCAGGCGTGGTGGATATATTCTGTTGAGAATTTTGTCAAAAATCTACATGTGTTAAATGTTTTGTGAATTTCCACGCTCCTGTGTACGGTCACTGTATGATTCTGCCATTACAGGTCACTCTGTAGTTTCATTGACCCACAAGTTTGATGCAACATTTCTTTTTATTCCCTCCTAGTTGTGGCAATTTACGATTATTCTAAAGATAAAGAAGACGAGCTCTCGTTTCAGGAAGGAGCCATCATCTATGTCATTAAGAAGAACGACGATGGGTGGTATGAGGGAGTCATGAATGGGGTGACAGGGCTTTTCCCAGGCAACTACGTGGAGTCAATCATGCACTATTCTGAATGACGAACCAACAGCAGAAGTCCCTGAACAGAACCATTGAGCCTTCCCAGACTTCCATGAGCCCCTGGGGGGCCACTTAATAAACTGAAGAGGATCATTGTCATTTAAGTCACTTCATTTTGTTCCTTTTTTGTTTCTGACCATTAAAATAAATAGTGATACAAGTTGTTTGATCATATGTGATCTTCCTGCTGCTTTGGAGCAGTTCTAGCCAATTGACTTAAGTTTTTTGGAGTCTTGGATGTCTTAAAATGAAATGGATGGGTCTATGACATTTATGAGCTCAACTTCACCCTTATTCCACACAAAAATGTGGTCATGTATTCGTAACTAGAGCAATAACATTTAATTTCTGCCATAGTCAAGTATGTAGGGTCTATTAACACATGGCAGATGTGTTGCAGGAATTTCTGTCTCCTCTCAATAGGTCTTGCAGATATACTTGTGCTCGGTCTAATAAACAGCCTAATTCAGATGTATGAAATCTGCCCCATGTGTATATACTTAGAAGATATTTGGGGTTGCTTAACTATAAACTACCTTACAGTCTTATGACTATATACCTTCTGCTGTAAGGGTGGTTACTTACCATAGGAACACCAAAGAGAACATTTTACAACAGGGGGTCCAGGACAAGGCTCTGTAGCTGTTCCTCTTAATTATCATAGAAAGAACACAGTTCTGATATTTTCCGGACTGATTTGGAAACTTCAATCTTTAATTTGGCAGCTATTGAATATAGAGTGACCCAAAGACATCCAGTGTTAGCCATTTATACCAATGACCCTCAAAACCTAAGCAAACCTTTTTTGCTTTTGACTTCTATTGTTTTTGGAGATTTCAGCACAAAGTACAAATGCAGTAAAATTCTTGTAACTTGGCATCAAGTATTATATATTGAGATTTACATAAGGAAAGTCAATTGTTATTTTTATGGTTAGTGCACATGTTGTATTTTTGGTGCAGAAAGGTCTGTTGCAAATTAGTACTTGTCTTTTGGCAGGAAAAACAATGCGTAAAATACATGCATTCTTTTATGCCTCTTTGAAGCGTTTTTTTCTCATTCAATTAGAATGGGTGAAAAATGCTGCAAAAATGTGAAAGAATTGACATGCTGCAGGTATGAAACTTCTTTAAATCTGCACGGAAAAAATAACGTGCATGAGATTTCAGAAATCTTATTCACTTTGCCGTGAATTAAAAAAAAAACAAAAAAAAAACGGCAAATATGTAACGTGCAAACAAGCCTGTAGCATTATTCACACATTAATAATAAGAATATTATTCACTGTTTGGAAACAAATACTAAGATAAGATCCTAAATACAGAGGAAATGTAATGGAAAGATTTGTTTTATTATTTCTTCTCTTTGCATCCTTTTCTAATTTTGACAGTAGAATACTGACCTAAACTTCAGTGTGTGCATGAGACCTGGAGGATAGAAGACATACAGCCCATCATAAAAAATAATAATAATAATGATGTATAGCCCAAAAATGAAATCAGAAGCTGAATGCCTTTTTCCTTTGTGTTTTGGTCAGATGAGTGTTCCTGTTGGTCATCTCTGCAGAGGTTAATGCTTCCATTCTTGCAGATTTAGGTAATTACTTTTGAAGTCCTTTTTTTTTCTCCGGTGTGTGGACCTGAACATAAGGTTCTAAGGCCACTACACTCAGGGACACAACCTAAATATTTCACCTTTTTACATTGTGCCTCAGGTCATTTGTTGTTAGAGACAATCGTATGGAGTTGCAAAAAAAAAGAAACCCCCAAAAACAACAATTCTGGCCGTATTTGTTTTTGGTTGTTTTCAGTTTAGCCGTGATCTCAGGAGTCACTTGCCTTTATTTCTCTTTTCTTACTAATGGTTGTAGATGGTGTTGGTGGCTCTGGAATATTTAAGGAATCATCCCCATTCTAGGAACTCCTAAATTGCTTTATCAATAATGCTCGGAATGGTTTTCTAGGTTATCATATTTGTGCATTTTCATGCCTTTTGCGGTATTTATTGCTAGATCCGGCATCTTCCAGAGTAGCCTTGGTATTCTGGTGACATATGGCTGCAGGTTTGAGAGCCTCACCTGAGCTATGATTGAGTAGAGAGATGAAGCCTGCACTGTATGTTGTGCCTTGCTAAGTAAAGAGACCTGCCATTTCCAAGACTTGGTAAATTGTGACATTGGAAGTTGAAGCGTAATCTCTGTGCCACTTGGCTGCTAATATATACAAGAACAGTTGTATATTGATAGGCGCTGACCAATGGGAGTCCAACATCCAGCGACTGGGACAGCACAGCGCCATACACTGGGTAGTGGCCACTGCCGGGTTCTGCAACTCAGCTCCCCTTCAATACGAGCTGATCTGCAGTATCCAGCAGCGGCCACTACACAATGTTAACATCTGGCCTCACTGAAGGTTATAAGAGCTTATTGGGGGGGAGAGGGTGCTGGACTCTCACCAATATATTGATTACTTATTATATGGATAGGTTATTAATATAAAAGTAGTAGAGTTTTAGTGGACCCCCTTCAATGTGAATGACTCCCTTGTTTTTTTTTTTTTTTTTTTTTAACCTTAATAGATCAAATAATGTTGGATGATTGATATATTAATATATCTTCTGATTAAGAGCAACACATTCCTGTATAGACTTAAAGGGAACCTGTCGCCAGTTTTGACTGATTTAAGTTACGGCCATCAGCATTATAGAATGCTGTATATCAGCCCTGAAAGGTGATGGCCGAAACTTATATTGGCCAAACCTGGTGACAGGTTCCCTTTAAGAGGTGATGTTTGCTTTGTCTGCAGCTGTCATTGGTGAGAGCTCACGTATATTCTGCATACTGAATGATTGAGTATGATGTAAATGTATGCTGTACACAGCCTAGAGGAAGGAGGCTGCAGGCAGCCAGAAATTAGTTTTTTTTTAAACTTTTGCATCTAAACAGATAATATGGGGCCATGAATCAGAAAAGCTATCCTTCGGTTACTATGAAGGAACGTTAAAGGGGTTGCTCACTACTGGACAAAAACCTAAAGAGCACCAGTGTGCAAAACAGAATAAAAAATAATGCGTATTTACCTCCTCACTGATTGTCATGTGACATTTGGGTGACACTTGCGCCTACAGCGCAGGTGCAGTGCCATTCTAGAAGGTAACTACGCATTATTTTTTTTGTTCCTCAGTCTGGTGCTGTTAAAAAGGAATGTCCTATATTGGAAAATTCCTTAAAATATATATGTACATGAGATAAATATTTACTTTAAATCGGCTTATTGCACTACTAGGGTAATGAGTCAAGCAGGCCAAATACATGCAGTAAGTGATGGACAAACTTCTTTTGTCAATGGCCAATTCACCTGACTGCATTATAAGCATGCATGTTTATTATAGTAGGAAGAGGCAAACAGACCCTTCTTATCTCACAGGAACAAATTTCAAGGTGGTGTAAATCCGTCATTCTCAATCCTTCTTTTTCCGGACAGCATTAAGGGCACATTCATATTGGAAGATGCAATGCTATCCCTGATCTGTTTTCCCACGGGCCCTGAAGATAAGGGATGTTCCAGCTCACTGTTGCTATTCCTGTGGTGTTCGGTGCTCAGATGAATGGCCTTCAATGGCATGTAAATATGTAAATGTAGACCAAATGGAAGTTGATGCGGCTCCAACAAACAAGCAAGTAATCTTCTTTATTTATGTAGATATACATATAGTAAACCTTCATGTTAGGATAGCGCTACCATTGCACTGACATTGACAGCTACGCCTTTTAGGTGTCGCAGCGTACGTTAGTCATGTTTTCTGTATCGTATCTATGTAAATCAAGAAGACTGCTTGTTCCATGGAGCCGGATCAACTTCCATTGGGTCCTGAAAATGCTTACAGCTCTTACAGCCATATGAGCCTCTGACCGCAGTGTGAACACCGCCTTGTCCTGGGTGCAAATGGCTGTAACACTGTACTGCTCAGAGAGTGGGCGCAAAGGGTCAAATCCAGTGCAGATACAACAGGAGTATCTTTCTAAAAAGTTTTCTTGAAGTTGTCCTTATTGGATCCATTAGTGCGTTTTGTTTTGTTTTTTTTACAGTAAAAATGACATTTTTTTGATCCATAAAAGACAAATGATTCTAAGAAAATAATTCCCTTAATTCAGTATGACATAGCAGACCAGACTGGACAGCATAGTCATCTTACAGTATAAGGGCTAATCAGAATATACGAGATGATAATGGCAGCAGTATTTTATAGGCAATTGTAACATATAAAGAAAAAGTGAAATCATAGAATAAAGCAGTGTGATCACCCATGTTTTGTTGGACAGGATACCAAAAATAATGTTTCTAAAGGAGCGAATGTATTCCCAATGAAGAAGGTTCAGATGAAACCTTGATCTACACAGCAATCCAGTTTCCATGTATCATACTTTGGGATACATAGCATATGTGGTATTTATGACCACTCTGTGGTGAGAGTTGTCTAAAAAAAATGATTATCCATGACTGATTAATGAATGTGGTTTAGTTTGAAGTATTTTAAAAACCAATCTCCTTGTATTACCTGAAGGTTTAGGCTCTGTTCACATGTCAGTATGTTCCGTTTAGACCGGATAATATGAATTGGCAGTCCTGTGCGAACTGGAAGCTGAGGGGCCTCATTGATTTATGTGTGCTCTTGTCTATTTTTAAGACAGGGTAGGGAGGAAGGAGAGAGTCCAACATGTTGGTGCCAGATAGGTCTAATGCTGGACACGAGGACTGACATACCCTACTGACTATAATAGGGTCCCATCATAGGGCATGCTGTATTTTTTCCAGCCTTTTTTTTAATACAGAATTTGTGCCACAATGTCCTAATGGAGCCTGAAATGCAAATCTGAACTTAGAGCATTTATTCACCAATGATTGCTATGAATTGAGAATCATACAAATGTACACTGTACAAGTTCAGAGACGTACATGTATAATGCGTCTCCCCAACGAAGGGTACAGACACACGATTGTGCTGAAGCAAATCCGGTTAAAGGGGTGATTCCCTTTTAGCAACAATATTAATGAAAAATAATATAAAGTCGGAGTTGTTGACCACATTGTGCTTTTGCACATTTTTCTCTAGGGGAGGCCCTGACCCTATTTTTTTAGTCAATGATTGATCTGGACTTCAGCCTTAAAATTAAATGTGTTTTATAAATTTTGGCATAAAACACGTTCTCATTAAGCAAATGTCAGGAGATTGTTCCAATCTGTGCTTTATTATGCTGCTACATCAAGCTTTACAAACTTGTAGCTTGTATCCTCTTCCCCATTCCCCCAAATGTACCTCTATATTTTGTTTCTTCATTATCCATAGAGGGATGTTACAGATGATGAAGCGTATAACAGTAGATGAAATAGACCATCCAAGGTAATTGCAGTTTCATATTTCCTTCTATGTAATATTAGCTCCTTATTAAAAGGGGTTGTCTCAACATCTTTTCTCCAGGAGTGCACTGCTCCCCGGCTTCCAGCTCTGCTAGGGGTAGTGCACTCCTAAAGATTGACAGATTAGATAATCGGCATGGTTGCAGCTCTGGTCCAAACTGAGCCCAGTACCTGGCCGATAGCGGAGGCAGCTTTACTTCTGCAGCATGGGAGAAGCACATGGGACCGAGGCTGGTCAGAGCACGCAGGTCGGGCTGTAAAGCATAGAACCTGCTGGCTGCATGCTCCTTACTTGGGTGACTGGCCACTCTGACACTTGCGGGTGGTCCGTAACCTAAGCTGCTACCCTGTACACTAGAAAATTAAATATCCCTCCTGAAAATGGAATTTTTAAAGTAGGGATAAATTGCAATGTTTCTTGTATTTTCAAGCACTTTGCAATTTCAACCACACAAGAAGTAGAGACAATTCCTCTAAAGGGAATCTGTCACCAGGTCTTTGTTCCCCCATCTGAGAGCAGTATGATGTAAGGGCAGAGATCCAGATTCCAGTGATTTCACTTTACTGGGGCAGCAGTTTTGATTAAAAACTGTTCACTCTGCTGCAGATCTAACAGTCCTGTGAATTCTGCGCTCTGTATGACCCCGCCCACACCACTGATTGGCTGCTGCTTTCTGCTTATACACAATGCTGCCAATTAGTGATGGGGGCGGGGCTGGACTACATGTCAGCAGGTTTACTAGTCCTCGAATGATAAATTCCCTGCTGGTAAAACAAGGATTTTATAAAGAACTACAGGAAGAAGCCCAGTAAATGACACACCCCTGGAATCAGGGTCTCATTAGTATCAGATTAGGTAGCAAAAACCTGTTAATGGCTTCACTGTAAAGATATTGTAACTAATATGTAATACGAAGTGCCTGAACAAGGATGCTGAAACGTGCCATGATATTGGCAAATACAGATTGTTACTCGGTTCATAATGAATTCATATCTGCGCTCGAAGGGTCTTTCTAAAGCGTTAGAGACCCCTGGTGGTTTAACTGTGGGGCGCAGACTAAAAAAAAATGGCCATATGTAACGCAAAGTAGTTAAATACAGAATGATTTATGAGCATCAAGAAGACCTATATTTCTGAACGCTGCTCTCTCTCCTGATCAGAGCTATGTATTAAACATGATGCTAGAAGAATAGCTTAATTCCCGGTGCTGGGAAGCTCTTCGCCTGGGAGCTCTGGGGTGGGCTTATTAAACTGACATTGGCGTCACAAGTTAAGATACGTTTCCATTAATTGCAGTTATTACACTACAGGAACAATAAGGGTGGAAGTGGCTTATAACTGTAATAGAATATACTGCAGCATTAGCCTGTGACCAGATAATGCTATGCTGCAGCACTAGATCCTGGGTTTCCAGAACACTTTCTTTTCCCGGTGTTTCTTCATTAGACTGGCATGATATTTCTCCTCCTGATATGTATGGAACAGTTGGGGGACCAGGTTCTACGTAAGATTTGGTCAGTTTTGCTACAATTTCTGTTGATATCATGTGCCAATAAATCACCTCTGAAGTGACATGGAGAAGTGTTTTCCCTCACTCTTTGAATGAATATTGCTGTGTATTAAAAGCTCCTGTTAAAAGTCCAAATAAATAAACTATTAAAGCACAGTTTGCAGTTTTGTGTGCGTTCAGGCTTATTTTCTTTCTTACGCCTCATCAGTGACTTTTTCTTGAATGTTAAGGAAGAAGAAAAAACTACCATTTCAGCAGCAGATGAAGGAAGGGAGACACACTAGTCAT
>VIAB01003176.1:0-13177 GCA_009801035.1 Oophaga pumilio
GTTCAGTACTGTTTGTAACCACCAGAGGGAGCTTCTCAGAATTCTTTTCTAAAACATTCACAACAGGTGTGTGAGTATAAATATATTTTTTAACCTTTTGATTGCCCTTCATGGTTCAGAAAATGGTGGCCATCATAGTGAATTACAAAAAAAATAACATTTTGACATATACAGATTTTTGTAATATTTAACACCTTCACCATCTTGTGATTTTCCGTTTTTTGCAAAAAAAAAGTGCAGTTTCACAATTTTTATCGATCATCCATGACAGCACCATGAGAGAGAGGATTCGCCCTTCTAGGACAGGAAACCTACAGACATAAAAGGTCGGCTCCTCTTCCATGCATCAGTTGGTTTCCTGTCCTTTATGGGTGAACTTCTTACAGACATACCTGTAAAAAATAAGTAAGTTGTTGTTTCCTAGGGCATCATGATCAGTTCAGACAGTGAGGCCTCCCTGTCTCAGGCAGTGCGCAGTCCCTGGAAGCAAAACAGTGGGTCTATGTGGACTTTACAATAGTGTGCAGATGTAGGTGAGCAACATCCAGGCAGCATAGCTGGCTCTGTCATGATCTGTGGGCACTGAAGAAGGAGGTAATACTTAGACACCTCCAGCATGTTCTGATAACTTGGTTGCGCGGAGGGGCGTGCCCTAGTTATGCTACTGAGGTATGCCCTTGTGGCCCAACCAGGATGCAATCCAATGATGTTGCTAGCATGCGCCTGGGTGATGTGATAGAAAGATGGCGACTGAGGAATATGGGAGAAAGTGCGCAAGGATGGGGATGTGACTGTAGGAAGATGCAGACCACACAAAACCTGCGGCACCTGGAAATTCTGGGGGTTCTGGATTAGGTGTCGGCCCGGCATTTAAAAGGCAGCCAGGGCAAGACCCTGTGCTTCCTTGACCATGATCCACTAGAGGAGAATGAAGTCACCAGAGAAGCAGAAGCAGGAACAGCAGAAGCCTGTACAGCAGCAGTTCATTGGGAAGCCCCAGCAGCAAGCAAACCGGCGTCGACCCCATAGCAGTGCTGAAGGCAGACGTGTCTGTGAGAGATTAAATTTTGCAGGTAGATCCAGAGGATTAGAGGAGCTCCAGCAGAGTGGATGAGTCATCATCAGTCTCTGGAGAGGGTCTTTTGGCTGAGATGTGTCCCCCTCATAATCTGGTATCATTCGATTGCCTCACACTGGTAAGTGATCTTCGTGTAAGTTCACTCGGTGATGTAGTCTTCCACTACTTTTTCCCAATATTCTGCTTTGGAAAGAAGTGTACAGCAAAGTCTATACATAAGGAGTGTGAGCTTTGCAGGGCCCTATTACCTGACTCTTACCAGAAGAGACTGTGTCAGTCATGTATTGAGCAAACTGTAGCGGAGGAGACCCCTAGCTTTGCCACTAAATTGAGATCTATCATCAGGGCATAGATTAGAGATTCCCTGAAATCCCTTTCACAGGAAGAGAACCATAGAGGAAAGAAGAATATAAGAGCTAGGTCTCCTGAGTCGGAGTTGTGGCTCAGACAAAAATGGCGACTCCTCTGAATCCTCTTCATCAGCTTCCTCCTCTTCAGAGGACAAGTCAAGTTGTTTCTATTTCCCCATAGACCAGATGGACAAGCTTGTTAAAGCCATTAGGAATACCATGGGGATAGTAGAGTCAAAGTTGGAGAGGTTGGTTCAGGATATTGTGGCGCCCCTGAGGGTCCAGTCGCCACAGAGGTACTGCACCTTAGCCAAAGGTGTGGTACTCTGCTCTCAGGTAAGGAGGGGACACTGCCAGGTACTCACACACTTGCATCCAACAACAGACATCTCAGTGAACGGGAGGTGCTAGGTAGAGGGTGTGGCTGGAGAAAGTAGAGAGGGGGAGAAGCTTAGTGAGTGGTCTGAAAGACCACAGATGGTTAGTGATAGTTAATTAGTTGGAAGGAAAGTAGAGAGTTGGTGCTGGGGACTCGAGGACTGAGGAGCTCATCCCTAGACCTGAAGACAGAAAGAGAGAAGCTTCAGTGAGAGAAAAGGAAAAAGGGGTCCTAAGGGCATGCAAAGTGAAGAATCCACCAATGGGGCCCCCATCCACGCTGACCGTAGTTGGGTAGAGGGACCAGGTCACAGTAAGGGGACCGACCCCTTTCTAGTGGAGAAACTAAGGACTCAGCTAGTTAACCAGAGGCTGTGGTAACTGCATGTACCACAGCCATAATCACACACATTCGCTGAAAAGACTGCCAGATAGGATCCAGGTGACCCAGAGTATGTCGCCCGACAGGATCCGAGGCTGCTGGCTTGGGACACTGTGTGAAGGTGCAGCGCAGGAGAGGAGGGAGCCAACAAAGGGAGACGGCCAGGAAAGGAACATCTGAAGGGGGTTCTGACACAGTGTACCCCAATTTACCTGAGAGCTGTCTGGACCATCTACCCGGAGGACACAGCACCCTGGCTGGGGATTATATCAAGGAACTGTGAGTAAACTGAAAAGACTGCACCCTGCTGTGTCCTCAAATTTATTTACTGCGTCATCTGCCCTGCACTTCAACCACCACCATCATCTTTAACACCCATAATTGCCCTGGGGCCTAGCTCTACCTGTGGAGAGCTGTAACAACTCTGCTGCATCACCATCTGCCCCAGCAGTTTCCTTAAGCAGCGTCGGCTATCTCCCTATTGCTGAACACCACAGGTGGAGTCACAAATTAATCCTTATAAACTATTATATTCCCTTCATGTCATTTTATTGGACGCCCAGGGCCATGGATCTGGTCACTGCTGCTGTGACCTCCCCTTTAAGAACCGTCCAACCCAGGTCCGAGTACCCAACTGCCCTTGGGGGCGCTCCAATATCATGTTTGGGGGTTGGACCAAAAGAGACGCAGATAATTTCCCTTAAGATCCTCGCCTTGATACAAAGGGAAGGGAAAATACCCGAAAGGAAAGGCTCCCTTCCCTCAGCATTTAAGAAGAGATATCCCTTTGCGGAGCCTTCCTCATCATGCTGGGATAAAACCCAAAAGGTGGATGTGGCCATGGTGAAGGATTTTTGGAGATCGTCTTTTCCATTTGAGGATAAGAGAAGTTTAAAAGTCCCTCAGTTACCTTTCTTAAAGGGACCTTGGAGATGTCGACAGGGGCCCTGAAGTCAGAGTTGGAGGCTACGTGTACTGCCAGGTCCTTAATCGTCTGGTTGAATCAGCTGCAGTGTCACTCTCAACTAAAGAATAAGATATTTAGAGACAGTATACTGTCCACTATCACACTGATGCAAGGAGCAGGAGCTTTTTTGCCAGACACCAGCGGGCTTAGTCCGTTTAGCAGCAAGACCTGCAGGAGCAATTGTCCTGCTATTACCCTCATTTATCTTCCTTTTGCAGCCCCCTAGCTCTATGACCATTTTACAGCCATTTTAAAGCCGCAAAGTTTGGGTCCCCATTGACTTCCATTGGGTTTGGCTCAAGTTCGAGGTCAAGTTTAGCGTCAAACCAAACTTTTTCATCTATGTTCTCGCACCCAACGAACCTGAACATTCATGGGTTTGCTCATCTCTACTCCTCTCCCCCACATGTATTTTATGAGTAATAACAAGTTTTACAGTATTGAAAATCTGTGCAACACATGAATGGTCTCAGGATGCTTTATTGTTGGTACCCAGCTGCCAGGGTGGATAACTGAAGTCTTCAACAATAAGATAAAACACTGTAAATATCAAGTATATGTGGAAATGCATAAACTTCATGTATTTGTCAATAAATCTATAAAAACTTATAAAATGATGATAAATCTACTTCAATAACCATAGAAACATCTGACGAAAAAATAGAATAACACTGAAACAGCAAACTGTGTGAAAAATAATCTTTGACACTCTCAAAACTTTTGGCCATCACTGTATTTACTGCAATGCAGAGAGAGTTTCTACCTACATTGCCACCTAGTGTTGAAACTTGGAACTTGCAAAGGCATGGTTCTAGGAAATACTGTATATTACCACTAGACTAAATCACATTCAGGCAGTCTGTTTTTACAGATGCATGCATATAAAATAGTATAATTATATAAATGTAATTAGTTTTACTAACCAAACATTTTTAAACTAAGTATATGAATATACAGTATGTAAAATAAATAGAAACTACTATTTAAAAAAATAAGTGATGAAACTATTTTTTTTTTAAAAAAATCTTCTTTATCACATGCTATCACTTGTGTATGGTTTTTAGGAGATTAACTACTTTATTTCCATAAAAAAGCATCTTTGAAAAGCACATAGATTAATTAGGATAAAAGAAATAATGAAACAGAACATAGTTTAGTTCACATTTACCAATGGGTTTCTGTAAGGGGTGCTTACTGGGTTTCCTTTTAAGAATATTTGCATTTAATAGTTGTTAACATGTCAAAATTATTCTCTTAAAAAAGCACAAATGTTTGATGTTTGCTGACCCTAGAAATGACTGAATAAACTTAAATAGTCATGAACTGGAGGTCTAAAGTTGCCCCCAGTTGTCAGGGATTTATTACATCCCACTTTCCAGTCCCAGTTAGGAACTTGCAGCTCTCTGGCGCCCCCCTTACCCTCAGGTCAGTCAGGGAACTACAGCTAGGATAAGTAGTCGCCAGAAGGGCTGCCTTGCCATGTACTTTCTATTGGGCACTCTGCAGTGAGGGCGATATGTATATCCCCAGTCCCAGGGCGGGTAATACACACATAAAACCTCTGCTCCATCACTGCCAGAGTCTCCCAAATACCCCAGTTATCTACCGCCCCCCAGAACTAGCCATCTCCACCTTTGTCAACCGCTTCACCACCTGGCTACTTCACTTCCTTTCTGCTGACATCCCCACTATCATCGTGGGTGACTTTAACATCCCCATTGATGATTTCACCCCAGCGGCCTCTAAACTTTTATCGCTCACTGCCTCCTTTGGACTCACTCAATGGTCCTCCGCTGCCACTCACAAAGATGGCCACACGCTGGACCTTATCTTCACCCGCCTATGTTTCCTTACTAATTTTATTATTATTATTATTATTTATTTATATAGCGCCATTAATTCCATGGTGCTGTACATGAGAAGGGGTTACATACAAAGTTATAGATATAGTTTACAGTAAACAAATTTACAATGACAGACTGGTACAGTCTGTCATTACTATAACTCACCCCTACCCCAGTGTGACCACAACCTGCTGACATTCTCAGTCAGCGACCAAAAAAAGGTAATTCTGATGTTTTGATTTTTTTTTCTTATTACACCGTTTACTGATCGGATTAATTATTTTTATATCTTGACAAGGGAACACCCATGCTTAGAGACTTTGCTAAAGGAGGACACTGTGATACTGCAGGAGGGATCCCGTATGGTACTAGCAGACGTAAGATAGGAGGCAGAGAAAGGAGACGTTGTGAACTGTGTGGACACTGATGCCAATGTTGTCACTGACCACGATGTGCTGTGTGAGAGAAAAAGTAAAGTTCCCAGTTTTAAGTTCATTTTGGACTCTGTCTTTCATTGTGCTGTAACACAAGCAGCAGGACCTAAGCAAGCCCGATGGGACCCTGAGGGTGCAGAAGGCGAAACTGAAGCTATGCTGACAGCGGGACAGTGCTTGAATGTGATTGGGAGCCAGGACACGCCAAAGCCACATGTTACTGACACGAATGTGGCCCTGGTCCAGCCGATCACACATACATAGTACCTCAATATCTCAGCTCTTCAGAGAATTGAAAGTACTGTATAATGTAAGGGAGTAGTGCCAGTTTTCCCAGCTATTTTTGGGGTCACATTTACTCTTGCAGGCCAGTTTTTTTGCCCTTTGGGTGCTGTTTGCACACCGAATATCACGCACGGTACTGCACAACTGAGACGCAGCCAGCACTGCTGCCTTCTGTGGTGACCGGCGAGCTAAATCTTCAGCTTTAACCTCAGGCCAATTTTTTTGCCCTTGCGGTGCTGTTTGCACACCGAATAGCACGCATGGTAATGCACAACTGAGACGCAGCCAGCACTGCTGTCTTCTGAAGTGACTGGCGAGCTAAATCTTCGGCTTTAACCTCAGGCCAATTTTTTTGCCCTTGCGGTGCTATTTGTAAAACACAAACCAGTACTAGGCTATAGTGCTACCTTCCACAAAGCACGAACTGCTCCTTGTTCCCCAATATCTGCATTTGAGCATCTTTAACTATGTCACAAAAGCCCAAAATTCCCAAAAAGCCTGTTGTGAAGGGACAAGGACATGAACGTGAGCGTGGAGTAGTCAGTGGTGCCTGACAAGGCACTGAGTATGGGAGACAGACGAAGTTTGATGCATCAACGTTCCTTGCGAAAATTCCCAGTCTTGAATGTAAACATGTCTGGAAGCCAGAAGACCAAGAGCAGATACTGTCTTGGATAGCAGATAAGGGCTCAATGAAATTTTCTAGCAGCACCCAATCTTCCACGACCACACAGTCTACTGACGATACACAGAACACTGGATCATGCAATCCTCAACCTGTGCCTACTTCCTCCCCCCCTCAGCAGTCACAGGAAACATTTGACCCCAAGCTTGGCCACTCCGATGATCTGTTTGGTACATATGATCCTTTAGTTTCCTCTGGCCTCTCAACACGCAACATTGAAGAGGAATGTGAGGAGGTATCGTCTGTTCATGGCCAAATATTTGAAAACCTATGGCCAGAAGAAAGCCACTTTCAGCCACGTGATATGCCGGCTCAAAAGGTGGAGGCTGATGATGATGAGACACAGTTACCATCTGGCCAGCCGACAATATCAACACGGAAGGAAGATGACATAGATGACGAGGTGGTCGATGATGAGTCCACTGATCCGACCTGGACCATTGATACGTATAGCAAGCACA
This sequence comes from Oophaga pumilio, assembly GCA_009801035.1. NCBI lineage: Eukaryota > Metazoa > Chordata > Amphibia > Anura > Dendrobatidae > Oophaga > Oophaga pumilio. The sequence continues at coordinate 6,865 of VIAB01003176.1, forward strand.
GCAGCACAGAGGAAGAAGGTGGATACGTAGCACCAACAAAGGCACCAAGGGCTACTGGTTTGAGCAGAGTGTGAAGTGTGTCAACTGTTGCCAAGAGCAATCCCTCTGTGCCCCAAGTCAAGGCAAGGGGGCGTTCATCCTCTGGAATTTTTTTCGGATAGTCCTTCTGAACCAAACATTGTCATCTGCAACATCTGCCATACAAATCTGAGCAGAGGCCAGGGCAATGGCAACCAGAGCACTGCCAGTATGCTGAAGCACATTGCAGCCAAGCACCCTAGTCAGTGGGCAGAACAACAGAGTACTAACTCAGTGTCTGCGGGTCAAACCACTGCCATGTCACCTGTGATCCGTCCTTCCCAATCGACTGACCAGATGGCAGGTTCTCATACCTCCTGCTCACAAGCTGCAGTTGCAGAGACACAGGACACCTCAATCCCATTCACTTATTTGTCCCAGCCAAGCGTCCAGTTGTGCGTGTCCCAGATCTATGAAAGAAAGCATAAATACCAACCCATGCACCCGTAATCACAAAAACTAAACGCGCACATTGCCAAGTTGCTAGCCGTGGAGATGTTGCCGTTTTGGCTTGTGGGGAAACAGTCTTTCCGTGATCTCTTGGCTGTGGCTGCCCCACGATACTCTCTTCCCAGCCGGCACTATTTTTCCCAGTGTGCCATCCCCGTGTTACACCAGCACGTGTTAAACAATCTAAGGCCGGAGTCAGACACAACGTATAAAAATATGGTCTGTATTTTACGGTCGTAATACGCAGTGATCCGTATGTCATCCGATTGTAATGAGAGAAAGCAATTTTCTTGCATCTAAGCATCCGTTTTGCATCCGAATGGCGAGATTTTCTCACCGGCTTGCAAAACGGACATATAATGGATCCCAATGACGGGTTTTAAAACACAAACGAAAGAATAGATATATACACATAGAATACATACACCATGTTCCATATTATTAAGCAAATTTTTTTTAAGTGTCATAGCGTTTTTTGTTTTTTTTGTAAATGAAACCCATTGATGGTATTGTGTCTCAGGGTTCTTTGGATCACTGAAATCAATCTCAGATACCTGTGATAATTAGTTTGCCATGTGAGCCCAATAAAAGGAAAACTGGATGTTCCACACTATTAAGCAGGCCAGAGTATTCAAGTAACATGGGAAAGAAAAAGGATCTCTCTGCTGCTGAAAAGCATCAAATAGTGCAATGCCTTGGTCAAGGGATGAAAACATTAGATATTTCCCGAAAACGTAAGCATGATCATCGTACTGTTAAGAGATTTGTGGCTGATTCTGAGCACAGACGTGTTCGTGCTGATAAAGGCAGAATGAGGAAGGTTTCTGCCAGGCAAGTTCATCAGATTAAGAGAGCAGCTGCTAAAAAGCCATTACAAACCAGCAAACAGATATTTGAAGCTGCTGGTGCCTCTATAGTCCCTCGAACCTCAAGGCGGAGGATCATTCAAAGAATTGCTGTGGTGCATAAACCTACTATTCGGCCACCCCTAAACAGTGCTCACAAGCAGAAATGGTTGCAGTGGGCCCAGACATACAGTACAGACCAAAAGTTTGGACACACCTTCTCATTCAAAGATATTTCTGTATTTTCATGACTATGAAAATTGTAGAATCACCCTGAAGGCATCAAAACTATGAATTAACACATGTGGAATTATACATTACGCTTTACAAAAAAGTGTGAAACAACTGAAAATATGTCTTATATTCTAGGTTCTTCAAAGTAGCCACCTTTTGCTTTGATTACTGCTTTGCACGCAGAAAAGGTGAACGTCTGGACTCTACATGCCTAGTTCCCACAGTGAAGCATGGAGGAGGTGGTGTGATGGTGTGGGGGTGCTTTGCTGGTGAAACTGTTGGGGATTTATTCAAAATTGAAGGCTTAGTGAACCAGAATGGCTACTACATCATCTTGCAGCAGCTCCTCGGCTGACCGGAGATTAACTGATTAGCGTGGGAAAGTTTCTGAATTTTTTCCCACGCTATCGAGTTCACTTCAGGTCAGCCAGGGACTCCGCGCAGCCTCACTGACTACCGCTGACGTCAGTGAGACTGCGCGGAGTCCCCGGCTGACCTGAGGTGATCTGGCAGTGTGGGAAAAAATTCAGAAACTTTCCCACTCTGATCAGTTCATCTCCGGTCAGCCGGGGTGCCTGAGAAGTTTCCTACTGTTGAAGTCACCAAGGGGTTTCACAATTGAATCTTTCAAGAGGGCCATTGTCGATCATTTGATGACAACGTCACACACAGACACCGCTGGTAGCAGAGGTACCAGCTATTTGCAACTGCATGCATTAATGGGGAGAGACATGCCCAGCAGGTCCAAAAGAGGTGGGGGGAAAATGTCCACAAACTGGGCCATCTTCAATAAACCGGCTCATCAGCAAGGGCTAGCTGAACCGGTAACAATGTCAAGGAGGCTGAAGTTGAACAACATGATCAACAAGTATCTAATTGACCATACCTGCATCCTTCCTGACGTTTCTGTTCTGTTTAATTACTGGGTATCCAAGCTGCACAGTTGGCCAGACTATGCCTTGGTGGTGCCGGCCTGCCATGCTGCTAGTGTGATGTCAGAGAGTGTTTTCAGTGCCGCTGGGGCAATCATCAGATATACGCACACGGCAGACTACAGAGAATGTAGACAGGCTGACTGATAAAATGTAACAAGGACTGGATTTCGCCAGAGTTTTTAAGCCCTCCAGATGACATCATCCCAACCTAAAGTCACCCAAAACGTTCTTTTATGCTACTGGTGATCACGTCCATCCCTTTGCATAAAAACCCCTTTCCTTCTTCTTACTTGTGTATCCTCCTACTGCTTCTGCCACATGTACCTCATAGTCAACAAGCTAGAAACAATATTCCATTCATTAATATTTCACATCGGAGGCACTTGTGATGAGACCTCCTTCCTGCGTCAACCATTATACAGCCCCTAGGGCTCATTTTTTGGAGACACTATGCCTTCACATTGTGCAGTGGCAGTGGAACAACAAGGACAGTAGTCCAACCTTTATAACTGTGAAGCCCTTGTGATGATGATGAGTGGCTTCTTCCTGCTTTAACCAACACACAGCTTTTACCGCCTGCTTTTAAACAATCATGCACCCATTTCAGCTTTTTCCTCAGGCCCCCAGACCACTTTTTAGGGTCCAGCAGGAAATTATTCGCATTTCCCATTGACTTGCATTGGACTCGCTACTCGTTACGAATAGCCGAGTATTAGGACCTACTCGTTATGAGTATAGCGAGTCAGAATATTTGACTACGCGCTCATCCCTAGTCACAAATTCATCATTTTTCTGCAAGACCCATGTAAGAAGAACTGCATTGTTGAGTGTAGAAAAGCTATGGAAAGGTTGAAAAAAAGGAACAACAAAAACGTGTTACTTAATTTATGAGAAGCAAAACCAGTCTTTATAACAGGGGATTCTTTGTTTTTGCCATAAAGAACTTCTCTCTACAATGTGTTCTATTATTTAGAGGGAAGTTCCAGTATCTGGAAACCCCCATGTGAGCTATTCAGGAGAAAGCACAGAGTTAAATTCTACCATTATTCTGCTGCTGCTATTGCATGTTGTACAAAATGTAATAACGACTGTAATATACCTGATTTTATTGGTATACTAGCTGAAGAGTCCGGCGTTGCCTGGGCATAGTAACTAACTTTGGTTAGTTATAACAAATTAAAGCAGATTTCAACCTTATGGGAGTGTAATACCATTTAGTTAGAAATTTTAAAGAAGGACTAAATTAGAGTGGCATTAGTTGTAGCTGTATAAATAAGTTTAAAGCGAACCTGTCATCAGGATTTTGCTAAGTAAACTACAGGCATTGTCAGGTTGGCATTGTTACACCGAATAAAATGATACCTGGGTTGGAGAAATCCATCTTGTGTTTCTTTTTTTAATCTGTGTTTGGATTTTTAAGTTAATGAGATGCTGGTGCTCCAGGGCATGCCGGTATGCAGATCTCTTTTTGGTGCTCTGGCCTCTGTGCATTTAATTTGTGGTCTTCAAAAAAGAAAAATTTTGCTTCAACAAAATGATGCTGGTGCATGCGCAATAGCATCTATTGGCAAGCAATGCACTCAATCTGCACATGTGCAGCCCACTGTGTTCCGAGGACCAGTGTGGGAACGTGCAGAAGAAAAAGAAATAGTCGATGTTGAATATGCAACTCTCCCACACTGGCACAAGGAACACAACCGGCGCCATTTTGTTGAAGCAAAATTTTTCTTTGAACACAATATTAACCCCTTATTGACTGCCGATATGACTTTTAACGGCGGCAGCTAGGGCGACTTATTACTCCTGCACCTCATGCTCCTTCATTTTACACAGCCTTCTCCTGCACCTCACTTTCCTCCTTTATACACAGCATTTTTCTGCAGCACAGCTTTTCTCCTTTATAGTCACCTCCTCCGGCAGCACCTCACAACCCTCTTCCATATACAATTGGAAACACTTGATCCTGAGAGAAATTGCACTAATTGCAATTAAGCGTATTGTATACACAGCCTACTTCTTCTGTAGCAACTTCTGTTATGTTAGGTAGCTGAGGAGGACAGGAACAACAGCCGGGCAGCCGAACACCTGAGATGTTGGTAACTAATGGGTTGCAGATTCCTAAACTAACCACACAACTAGAAGTAGCCGTGGAGCGTTCCTACGTTGATCCTAGACGCCTCGTCACAGCCTGAGAGATAACTACACCTAAAGGCAGAAAGATAAAAGCTATCTGCCCCGGAGCAGATCCCCAAAGAAAATAGGAAGCCCCCAAACATGTAATGGCGGTTAGACAAGAAGAAAGCACGGACACAGACAGAAAATAGACTGAGCAAACGCTGGGGCCAAAAGCTGACTAAATAGGATAGGACAGGAGAGATTACTTTCTGCAACCCAGAAAACCCTAAAAAAATCCAACAATTCTGATTACAAAAATACTGAGATCACACGATCTCGCCACCCGCTAAATCAGATCTCAGTGTGAACAAAACCAAGCCGCAGCCGCTGAAAAAGCAGGAAAAAGCAAATGAAAAAACAACAGTGGCTACAAACTGTGAGGAGCACAGGCCCCAGGAGGGGACCCGGCTGTCCTCCACAAATGTGCAGAAATCTATGCAAATAGCAAGCACAAAAAGAAAAGCAGAAAATATCTTATCTGAAAGCAGCAGACGCAGGCAAGACACCAGCAAACTTCCAAATGAACCAGGAACCACAATTGAGACCAGAACAATTGATCACCGGGGACAATCATGGGAGGGAACCTCCCTTATATCAGTCCAGTCAGTGATCCCAGATTGCCATTCCTCGCTGGAAGGTTCAGTACTGTCTGTAACCACCAGAGGGAGCCTCTGCTCATTCACAACAAACTTCCACTTATGAGCACAGCGGTGTAATGCATGGGGCTCCTCCCTTTCCCTTGACGACATGCCTCACAGGAGCAACTACATTCTAGACACGATGTGGCCTGTGCCTGCGGCACACTGATACTCTGAAGGCGGCGGCCCTGATTGTAGCTTGCAGCAGCTGGGACGTCGCAGCCGGTGAGTTTTGCAGGGTGGCTTTCGAGGTGAATGTGTCTCCGCCCATGTGCACTAACAACGTGGCCCGTGTGGACAGGGCTTTGCGTGTGGAGTGAGTGTGGCTATGCGGAGTGGGAGAGTCTATGTGCAGTGGGCATGGCTTGATACATACACACACATACACACAATTAGCTTTATATATATATAGATAATACTTGGCCTTAAAAAATATTTGTCAGCAAGTTTTTTCAATGTAATATGAGAACTACATGATGTAATGCGTCACTTACTTGGCTGTATTTTGCTTTTTTATTAAACTAAGTGTTTTATCAGCAGGAGATTATTGCTAAAGGACAAGGTGTCTAGAAACCACTGGAGCCATAAGCGGAGGAAGACATGACTTGGGGATGGGTGGACCTTTAACTCCTGCAGGTTTGTTGGTATAGTGTAGATTTTTAGCAAGAGTGATGTTGCTTTAAGGGTAAGAAGCACAGTATGTCTGTGCCTGGTGTGTTACTGTGAGGAGGGTGGGGCTTATATGGAAGAGGAAATCTGGCTCTCTCCCTCTTTCTTTCACAGGATGACCTGGAGGAAGCATGTCTGCAGTTTCAGGGAGTATAATACTGGGGTTATTACCTCACATTACAGATAATAGGAGCACATTCACCTCACACATCATGAACTAGTGTATTATTAGCTCCTACATTATTTATGGGATCAAGATTACCTCAGAAATTCATGTAGCTTCCAAGAT
>VIAB01003176.1:70889-86971 GCA_009801035.1 Oophaga pumilio
CCACTTCTCTATCAATGAGTGAAATAAATGTTTCTACTGGGTGTATCAGCCAGTAATCAGCCTTAAGGCCAAGGCGTCCTCAGCTTTCACCCAGGAATTATCCTCAGGACTGAAACCCTTCCAGGACACAAGATACTGCAACCTTCCTCTGTGCCACCTGGAATCCAATATGCGTGAAATCTCAAACTCGCCATTCTCATCAATTGGAGGAACAGTCGGCATCGCCTCCTTATCTAGCGTATCAACTTTCTTCAGTAAAGATACATGAAAAACTGAATTAATTCTCCAGGACGAGGGGATGTCTAATCTCACTGCTGCTGAGTTGACAAACTGAACCACTTTGAAGGGTCCTACAAATTTAGGCCCAAGTTTTATAGAAGAGATCTTCAAATGCAGATTCCTAGAGGGCAACCAGACCATGTCCCCCAGCTGCAAACAACGCCTCCCTTCTTTTCTTGGCAAAATATTTCTTAGACCTCCTATTCGCCTCTTTCACATTATGGCGTACACTGGTCCAAACCCTTTCCAAACTTCCAGAAAAAATCTCCTCCTCAGGCACAGCCACTCCAACCTTTGAAAATGGACCAAAGGATGGATGTCTCCATGTCCAGCAAAAAAAAGGAGAACATCCAGCCGAGGTTGACATATGATTATTAAGAGCAAACTCGGCTAGTGGTGGATATTCCGACCACAACTCCTGATTGTCTGCTACAAAACATCTCAAAAACTGCTCAATGTCCTGGTTTTTCCTTTCGGTCTGTCCATTGGACTCTGGATGATAACCTGAGGAAAATGACAGTTGAACCTTTAATCTGTCACAAAAAGCACACCAAAAGCGAGCCACAAACTGTGGTCCTCTGTCAGAAACAATGTCCGTGGGAACACCATTGAGCCTGACTATCTCTTTTACAAATGCCTTAGCTAGAGTATTGGAGCAGGGTAATTTATTGAACGGGACCAGATGACACATCTTACTAAACCGGTCCACAATAACCCAGATGACAGAAAAACCCTCGGAGACCGGCAGATCGGTGATAAAATCCATAGCAAGATGCTTCCATGGCGAGCTAGGAACCTCCAAAGGGCACAGCAATCCTGCAGCCGGGGCATGAGAGGCCTTCGACCTAGCGCACACCGTTCACTGACGCACCCACTTGATGATATCTCTTTGCCACCCTGGCCACCAGAAACTTCAGTCAATTGACTTTCTAGTTTCTGAAATCCCTGGATGACACGCCGACCGAGACTCATGACATTCAGCAAACCAAGCTTTCCTGAAGGCTTTGGGTACAAATAATTTACCATACGGAGTGTTTGTTGATGCAGAATTCTGGGCTTCTATAATGCTATTCTCCAACTCAGAACCCAATGCTGCCACCACCACCCCTCTCTGCAAAATACATTCCTCCTTCTCAGTATTAACTGCTGGAGAGAAACTGCGATACAAAGCATCCGCTTTTACATTCTTTGTTCCAGGGATATATGTTACAGAGAAATGGAACTGGGCAAAAAACAGTGCCCACCTAACTTGATGGGCATTCAAACATTTAGCAGCATCCAGATATATCAGATAATTATAATCAGTAAAAACCTGTATCGGATGTCTAGCTCCCTCCAAAAAATGTCACCAATGCTCAAACGTGGGTTTAATAGCCAACAACTCTTGGTTCCCAACATCATAGTTGAGCTCAGTCTCCGAAAATTTTTGAGAAAAGAAAGCACAGGGATGCACCTCATCCTCTCCTTCCTGGGACAGAACTTCCCCCACCCCTATTGATGAGGCATCAACCTCTACCAGAAAAGGCTTGGTCTCATCTGTCTGGATCAAAACAGGAGCTAAACCTCTCCTTGAGATGCTCAAAAGCCTTAACAGCCTCAGTGGACCATTGGACAGTATTAGAACCCTTCTTGGTGAGATTAGTTATAGGTTTAGAGATAACAGAAAAATTCTTTATGAATTTTCTATAATAATTGGCAAACCCTAAAAATCTTTGAACAGACTGTAAACATTCAGGCCTAGGCCAATCCTGTACTGCCTGAACCTTCACCGGGTCCATCTCAAACCCATCACTGGAGACCAGGTACCCCAAAAAACTCATTTTCTTTACTGCAAACTAGCACTTCTCCAATTTAGCAAAGAGGTTGTTTTCGCTCAAAATCTGTAGAACTTCGCAGACTCTCTGCCAATGCGACTCCAGATCAGGTGAATAGATCAAAATATCGTTCAAATAAACAATAACACTCCTACCGATCAACGGCCTCAGAATGTCATTAATGAAATTTTGAAAAAACACATGTTAGGGTTCGAGCTCCCACTCCTGCACAAGGGGAGTCTCGAACCAGTGCCGCTGCGGTCTCCCATTCATCTCCGGCCGCAGTGGAGCCTGCTCAGCAGAGACGTCGTTCCAAGCGTCTTGCCCACTCCACTACTGGGCAGTGCCTTGCTGCTGTTTTTCCTGGATCTGCTATTATAGCCAGTTCTGGAGCAGACGTCTTTGGGACAAAGTCCTGCATTTTCCCTTCTGAGCGTGCCCAGAGTGAGATCTCTCATTGGAGATCAGGGGTCACATGCTCAGGTACTGCAGCAGCTCCTATTGGCCCGCCAGGAAGGCCCTGTTACTACTAGTCTTCTGAACAGGTTCTCATTGGTCCTTGTTCCTGGAAGGTCCTGTAGCTGTTGCTATAAAAGGGTAGCATGGCTGGGCCGCCATGCGCTAATATCAACCATTGTATGCTATGCGCCAGTGTGGTCATGCGTGTGTGTGGTTAGGGACCCGGCTGAAATAAGCCACTAGAATACCGACTTAATCGGTGAGGAGTTTAGTGTGCTAGCTGGTCAGGGTCGGTGTCCTAGATGGCCTAGATTACCGGCATAACCGGTGAGGAGTTTGATTGCCGTATTCAGGGTCTGGCGTTCAGACGCCATAGATTGCGGGTGACTCCCGAGAGGACATTAGCGCATGACCACGTATTATGCTCGCTTAGCAATTAACCGTGTGCCTGAGAGCCTGACAGGACACGGTGTTTGTTCTCAGCGGCTCTGTGACGTAACAGGGTTCGCTCTCGACGCTAGACAGCGCCCTAGCGTTTTACTTTGCGGCTCACTGAAGCTAAGTGAGTTCGCACATATCGCCATATAGTGCTGTGGCATCCCGTTAGTGGCTCTGGGAATTAACAGAGTCTGCACTTACTGCCACAACGCGCTACGGCGTTTATTTTAGCGACTCTGCGGGATAACAGAGTTCGCTACTTTCGTCATCTTACTAGCAGCAGGCTTCGCTTGCACGGTGGACCCCGGGCTGCGAACGCACCTCTCCACTTTATATATTTGGTGCGTTCCGCAGACCCTAACAACACAGGCCCACTAGTAAGGCCGAAAGGCTTCATCAGACATTCAAAATGACCCTCTGGGGTATTAAAGGCTGTCTTCCATTCTTCAACCTCCTTCACCCGCAGCAAATTATATGCCCCACAAAGGTCAATTTTAGAGAACAACTTTACTCCTATTAGTTGGTTAAACAAATACGGAATTAGCAGCAGCGGGTAATGATTGCTCACAGTGATCTTATTAATAGTGCAATAGTAATCTCAGGCAATTTATCAAGTACAAACAAGTCTATACTCTCCTGATGTTCCATATTGACAATAAGTGGGAACCCAGTGACCTTTCGAGAAACGCACCCATGCTCCAGTGGAGTGTTATCAATCGCCACAACAGGAAAAGGAGATGACAATGGTTCAGAATCAAATTTATATTTGTCTAGGAATTGTTGATCAATCAAATTCAATGCAGAACCACAATCCACCCTGACATGAAAATCAAAGGAATGACCACGACAGGTAGAATTACCAGAAAAAAAAAAAACTCCTGCGTACCGTAAAAATGCAATACGAATGGGAGTGTTGCTCCTACTGACCTTTTTTTCTTTTCTTTCCTTTCCTTATGCGAACCTTGCATTGCTTAATAAAAATGGTCAGCCTTACCACAATACAAGCATAGCCCCTCAGAGAACCTCCTCTCCCTCTCCTGTGAACAAGAGGACATCGCGCCCAAGTCGCATTGGTTCCTCGCTGTCGACGGGGCTATCCTGAGAGACTGGGTCCAGCATTATAAGAGCCTTCTCTACATTCTGCCTGTCTCTCAAACTTCTATCCACATGGATAGCTAACTGCATGGCAGTTTCCAAAGTAGCAGGTGCAGGATATGCAATGAGCAAATCTTTAACCCTTTCACTCAAACCTGCTAAAAACTGAATCGTGAGCGCTGGGTCATTCCACCTCACCTCTGCGGACCATCGTCCGAACAGGTGCAATACCTCTCAGCATTACCAGAACCCTGTTTAAGCCGTCTGAGCTCTGACTCAGCTGAGGTGACCCGATCAGGATCATCATATAACAACCCCATAGCAGTAAAAAATGCTTCTACTGATGTCAAACAAGGATCATCAGGTGGTAACAAAAATGCCCAGATTTGGGGTTCACTTAACAACAAAGACATAATAATCCCGGCACGCTGTAATTCACTCCCTGAGGATCCAGGTCTAAGCTGAAAATATAGCAAACATGCATTTTTAAACGTAATAAATTCCTGCCGTTTACCAGAAAAAAACTCAGGTAGTCCTACCTTAGGTTCATCACAGCATACTCCAGGACAATTACTCACATGCTGTTGCAGGCTGGCTACCTTCAAAGTTAACCCTTGTAAGTGTGGAGCATGTTATGTTTCGGTAGCTGAGGAGTGCAGGTAAAAAAGGCAATACACCAGAGCAGTTGGAATCTATGAGATTGCAGTACCCTGACTAACCACCACAACTAGAGGCAGCCGTGGAGCGTTCCTACGTTGGTCCTAGACGCCTTGTCACAGCCTGAGAAACTAACTACACCTAAAGATAGAAAGAGGAAAGCTATCTGCCCAGGAGCAGATCCCCAAAGAACATAGAAAGCCCCCAAACATGTAATGGCGGATAGACAAGAAGAAATACTGACACAGACAGAAAATAGTATGAGCAAACGTTGGGGCCCAAACTACCTAAATAGAAAAGGATAGGAAGGGCACTTACTGCAATCCCAAAAAACCCTGAAAAGCACCAACTCTACTAATTTCAAAAACACCTGAGATCACACGACCTCTACCACCTAAATTAGTTCTCTGGTGTAACAAAATCAAAACAGCAGCCACTGAAAAAAATGGAAAAAGCAAATGTACAAACATCAGTGGCTGAACTAAACTGAGAGGGCAAAAGCCCCCGGAGGGGACCCTGAAGGCCCCCACAGAAGTGCAGGACAAAATGCAAAAATCAAGCACAAAAACAAAAAGAAGAAAATGTCTTATCTGTTAGCAGGAGATGCAGACACGACACAGCAGGCTACAAAGGAAACAGGAATCAAGGATTGAGACCAGAACAATTGATCACCGGCAACCCTGATGGGAAGGCGACTCCCTTATATAAGACCAGTCAGTAACACCTGATTCCCAATCCTCACAATCTTCACTGGACAGTCCAGTACCGCTCGTAACCACCAGAGGGAGCCTCTGCTCAGAACTCATTTCAAGTCCATTCACAACAGGAGCAAGTTCTTGGACACTGTTCATATTGAAGGACTCGGAAGAATTTTTTTTTTTTTTATATGTGCGGGCTGGACATACTGTTATGTTTCTGCAACTCAGGAATAGGAAAGGAATTGAAGAAGCTGACCCTGCACTAGGACTAGACTGAATCCCTACAATGGGACGGGTGACCTATTCCTTGTGAATAGCCCCACTGAAGTTTCCTAGTTTAGATTCGAGCAAAGACCTAAAGTTTGGGGGAAGAGTATCCCAGATAGATCTAGGGACTGGGAACAAAAAACAGGTAACCTCCTAACAGGGAAATAGAGGAACCTGCAGAAACTAAAGGGAAAACAAAAGACTAAGCAAGCAGAACTAGAGTTCCCAGAACTGCACAAAGATAAACACAAAAAGTTATCAAAGCACCTAGCCAGAACTCAAGCGGATTAATAGTGATGTCCAGCAAGGACTGGGAGGCAAGTGCAGGGTAATAAAGGGTGATATAATTACCTGACAAACAACAAGCCCAGCACCAGGGGAAAAAGACTAGCAGCCAGAAAACCACAACAAGATGGCAGATGGTCAAAACTAAATAGATTCTAACAGCAATCTTCAAACATGAGGCAACTGGAGCAGTTTGCTCTTGAGGAGTGGGTCAAAATACCTGTCGAGAGGTGCAGAAGTCTCATTGACAGTTACAGGAATCGTTTGATTGCAGTGATTGCTTCAAAAGGTTGTGCAACATAACATTAAGTTAAGGGTACCATCATTTCTGTGCGGACTTATTTCATGAGTTTTATTTATTTTTAAATTCTGTGGAAGCATGGTTGAAAAGCAATGTCTGACTTTCATTTGTTCATTTTCATAGATTTTTGATTTATTATTACTTTTGTCAGATTCAAGCTATTTCTGTCACCATTGTGAGTTTTTCTGTCATTAAATGAGGGGTACCAACAATTTTGACCACATGTATACATGTGTGAATAGATAATATATATTGTGGGAAAATAATTTATTGTAATGTACATCTGATTTGTGTTGTAAATGGGGCAACTGTGTAGGTAAGTTTATCTTGTATTATCTAGTAGTGACCTTATGTACTCAAATTCTTTGTCTATATTCATTTCTACTTTTTTTAACATTTCTTGGCAGTCCCAAAAGTTTCTGACAATTACATTGTCTTCTCAGTCTGAGTTTCTTAAAATCCAAGTGGAATAATTGTTTGTTACGTTCTGTTTTCAATTATTTCTGGGAGATTTGTTAGTCTACAGGTTCATTCTTTTCAGCTAATCTATGTTAGAACACATTTATTTGTCCATTTGTAATATAGCGAGAAAAGATCATATAATTTACTGTTTGTTTTTAGATTAGCTTCCAACTAACCAATAGTAGTAAAGCTTCTGTTAAAGTGAAAGGACATCAAGAAGGAAAAACTTTACTTCAAGTTCTAATTTTGTGTTGATTGCAAATATAAACTCCCATTTACTGCAACCCAAGTAAAATTAGATATAAATTACATACACCTGGAACAGATCATTTTATTTGCATAATGAATTTCCTTGTGGTCCCTCTGATTTTAGTGGCAAATATGCAAATATGGGGCACCAGTCTGGTTAGGAATATACAAGTCTAGGTGACATTAAAATGTATATGTATAATTATAATAAGTGACCTTTATGATATATAAATAGTGATGAGTGAATACATTCGGCACTATTCGTTACTCGTATGAATAGTATGGTATTCGGGCTATTCGTTAATCGATGAGTAATTAGCTATTCACCTTGGTATTTTCTAGTGATACGCCCAGCATGTTTGGCACTTTATTTGCAGTCAGTGAACATGCTGGGCTTGCTTGCCAATCACAGTAATGCCGCCGCTATCTTTGGTGTGACATTACTGTGATTTTCTGGCCTTATAGCATCATAAGGGATATTTAAGCCCTAATCTTGCGCTCATTACATGCGGAAACAGCGTAGTGAGATCATAGTGTGAGCGTAGGGAGAGTGAAAACAGCGTATAGGCAAAGTTTCTGAGTCCAAAAAGCTCTTTTAAGAGCTACTGAGAGTAAAGATTAGTTCTCTGTTAGGTTGAGATAGGGTAGGAAGAGATTTAATACAAGCGAGAGGGAAAGGCAGGCAGGGTGATAGCATTGTAAGTACATGCTGCAGATCTCTACTAGGTTGCATTGTGTATAGTGTAGGAACAGATTGTGGCAGTAGGGGGAGAGGTAGGGTTTAATATTCAGTACCATAATATACAAAGCAGCTCTTTTTAGAGCAAAATAATATTCTTCAATATCTGCATACACTAAACATATTTTTTGAGCCGAATCATAATCCTGAGTTCCAGCATGTACTAAACCACTTTTTTTAGAGCTAAATAATATTTCTCAGTCCCAGCATATAATAAACTGCTCTATTTTTACAGCTAAATAACATTCCTCAATGCCAACATATACTGAACATCTTTTTTAGAGCTAAATAATATTCCTGTTGCAGCAGTTGTGCGACTAGCGCAAAGCCTGATGAGATATGAAAATGTCACTATTTCCCAGTAATTTTCCTGAGTCTGCTTTTGGTGTGTGTCATAAAGGCGATATAACAAAAAATTACTCTGCTATTGGTGAAATAAATAGCGTACATTTATCTAGCAGTTGTGCAACTGGCGTAAGGCCTGCAGAGATACGCAAACATCACTATTTACCAGTAATTTCCTTGAGTCTGCTGTTGGCGTGTGTCATAAAGGCGATGTAACAAAAAATTACTTTGCTATTGGTGAAATAAATAGCGTATATTTATCTAGCAGTTCTTGCATCGCAAGACGGCCTCTTATGACTACTGGCGTGTGTTGCTGACATCACGGAGGCATTTCCTCCTCACACACGCCGGGGTAGAGAGCCTGAACGTGATGCTGATGTGACTCAGAGGCATCGCTTGCATGCGCTGCTTGTGATTCGCTGCCTCTGAAACAAAATTGGTATATGTAGATTATTAGGAGGTAAGGTTTGACACATTCCCCTGGAGAAAGCACATCCATGAAACGCACGTCGTGGCTTCTGTGATGTCATGGACAGGCAGTTTACAGCATTATGGGTAAGCTCTATACTATAACTTTTTCCATGCAGTCTGTTTAACATGTGTTATTACTGTATGCACTTGCCTATTACTTGCTATACCCATGGCAATATGGACTTATTTGCAATATTACCACTACTATCTGCAGCCTGATTCCTTTCCACTTCACCACCCATGTCAACTTGATTACTCCCTCTATTTTTTGATTCCTCTTACATGTATCATGCTCATTTTGTGATTCATGTCTTTTTTACTGTTTATTACTTTGCCGATAATAATTCATTATTTTAATTATATAATATTATCTGTCTTTTTGAGCGGTATTTTGTGGACACTTCTTATCCTCTTTTTGGTGATCTAGCAGTTGTGCGATGTGACTGGTGAGATACGCAAACATCACTAATTACCAGTAATTTCCCTGAGTCTGCTATTGGCATGTGTCATAAAGCGGACATAACAAAATATTACTCTGCTATTGGTGAATTAGATAGCATATATTTATCTAGCAGTTGTGTGACTGGCACACAGCCTGCTGTGCAACTGGTGCAAAGCCTACTGAGATACGCAAATTTCACTATTTACCAGTAGTTTCCCTGAGACTGCTGTTGGCGTGTGTCATAAAGGCGATATAACAAAAAATTACTCTGCTGTTGGGTAAATAATTGGTGAATATTTATCTAGCAGTTGTGCGACTTGCACAAATCCTGCTGAGATATGCAAACATCACTATTTACCAGTATTTTCCCTGAGTCTGCTGTTGACGTGTTTCGTAAAGGTGATATAGCAAAAAAATTACCCACACATTGCTAGACACAGGGAATTTGTGCATTGCACATCTGTGGGGAAAGTTGTGAAAAATAAAGGCAAGAATTTTTTTTTTTCAGAACACATTCAATATTAGAACAGTTTAAAATAAGAAACGGGCATGTGGATGTGGAGGTGCCCACCAAGGCTGTTTGACAGATCAGATTCAATATGCGCGCTA
Source organism: Oophaga pumilio (assembly GCA_009801035.1). Lineage (NCBI taxonomy): Eukaryota > Metazoa > Chordata > Amphibia > Anura > Dendrobatidae > Oophaga > Oophaga pumilio. The sequence continues at coordinate 80,500 of VIAB01003176.1, forward strand.
CACTACTGTCAAAAAGAGACAAGTGCAAGGATGTTGTGGGTTGGATGGCAGACAAAGGCTCCAGTGTGTTCACTAGCAGCACCACCAAGTCTTCCACATGGTCCAGTTGCAGTAGCCAAAAGGATGGGCCTCACAAAACTCAACTTGGTCTTCCTTCCTCCCCCCATCAAGAATTCCAGGAGACAAATGACCCCAACGCTAGCCACTTTGAGGAACTGTTTACGCTTCCTTGCAATTATTCTGGCCTCTTGATGGGAGTTCCAGTGCAGTGATGCACAAACATTTGATCACTCAAGGCCAAAAGAAAGCCATGTTGGGGAAGGTCAATTCACTGTTGCCATCAGGTCAGCCTAATATCGCAACTCAGAAGGAGGACCAGATTGATGAATTGGAAGGCAATGTGGTCGATGCGGTGGCATGCATAGTGAAGACAGCAGTGCAGAGAGAGATGGATCCGTAGCACGAAAACAGGCAAGAAGAGGTAGTGGTTTGACCAGAGGGTGAACTCTGTCAACTGTTCCACAGAGCTCCCCCACTCGGCTAGATAACAGGTCAAAGGTGCTTTGTTCCCCTGTATGGCAGTTTTTTCTGAAAGTCCTTCAGACAAAACAAGTGTAGTTTGCAGCATCTGCCATACCAAGCTGAGAAGAGGCAAGGGCACTGCCAACCTCAGCATCACCAGCATGCAGAAGTACATGTCAGCCAAGCACCCCAGTAGGTGGGCGAAATGCCTGGGTCTAAAATCGGTGTCTGAGGGTGAAACTACTGCCCCTTCCCTTGTGTTATGGCCTTTCCAACCTGCTGTCTAGGAAACAGACACTGATGCCTCCTGCCCACAATCAGTATATTCACAGACATAACAATCAGCAGCCATGTCCAGTTTGTTGCCTCAGCGCAGAGTTCAGTTATCCCTGCCCCAGATGTTTCACAGGAATGAGAAATATCCACCCACACACAGGCCCAAATGCTAAACACCCACATTGACAGATTGCTATCCCTGGAAATGTTGCTGTTTCGGCTTGTGGGAAGTACTAATAATTTCCGTGACCTCTTGGCGGTGGCAGCCCCACAGTACTCGCTTCCCAGCCACCACTATTTTTCCCAGTGTGCCATCCCCGCATTATAGAAGCACGTGTTACACAATATCAGCCATGCTCTGGAAAAAATGCAGTCACAGGCAAGGTTCACCTAGCCACAGACACATGGACAAGTTCTTGTGGACATGGGCGATACATTTCCCTGATGACACATTGGGTGAACCTGGTGGTGTCTAGGACAGAGTCAGAGGCTTGGACATCACACATCTTACAGACACCAAGAATAGCGGGCTCAAATTCCATGAGGGTTTCAGCATCCTCGTATGCCAGTTCCTGTCTTTCCTCCTCATCCTCAGCTGAACTAGCCAATCCCCAGCTGGGAGCTCTGCAGCATTGCTTTAGTAAAGCAGCATCACGCTCTGCTGAAGCTCATCTGTTTAGGTGATAAAGCTCACAATGCAGAAGAGTGAAAGGGATAAAAGACCAGTCCGATTGCTCTCCCCGCTGAACCTACAACCAGGTCTGGTTGTGTGCGATAATGGGTGTAACTTGATGGCAGCTTTAAAGCTTGGCAAGCTGGTTCACATTCCATGCATGGCCCATGTGCTGAACTTGGTTGTACAGCGGTTTTTAAAAGCATACCCTGACTTTTCAAACCTACTTTCCAAGTACGCCGTGACAGTGCACATTTTCAAAAGTCATTTCCGACTTTCGCTGGTCTAGCTTCGCTGCAGCAGCGCTTTAATTTGTCACGTCAACGACTGATTTCAGACCTGTCCACATGCTGGAATTTGACCTTACATATGTTGGCAAGGCTTAGTGAGCAGCAGAAGGCAGTGTCTGAATTCAGAGTAACATTCAGCCCACACACATAACAACTGCTGAGTGGGTGTGGCTCACTGACATATGGGAGTTTCTTCAAAACTTTGAGTACTGAACCAAGATGGTGAGCACTGATAATGCTATTATCAGCGTAACCATCCTGCTACTCTGTCTATTACAATGTTTGCTGCATATTCTGAAAGAGGAAGCTTTGAATGCCAAGTAGGTGGCTAAGAATCAAGATTTTACAGTGGCTGATAGCACACAGCCCAAACTCGCACAATATTCTCAGGACACATTGGGTGATCATGAGGAATAGGAGGAGGCGGAGAATGAGGAGGAACAGGAGTTGTTGGTCTGCACTACAGAAGGAAATCCCAATCCCAGCTTCACGCCTGTCCAGCATGGATGGCCTGAAGAGGAGGAGGAGGAAGTGATGCGTCGTGAGGAGAGGATGGTTAGTGTTCGTCCTGGTGTGGACATTGAACATTTGACTTTTTGTAGTCTGCCACACATGGCACACTACATGTCCAGATGCCTTTCCCAAGACTATCACGTGAAAGACATTTTATCCACCATGAAATACTGTCTGGGCACTTTTCTTGACCCATGGTAGAAGAAGAAATTTCCTTCTCTCTTGTCGGAAGAAGTAGTGCCATTTTCATTGCATGCATGTCAGAGGGCCATTGATGAAGAGGTGCTGAAAAGATTACCATCAGACAACGCTGCTAGCAGAGGTACCAGCTCTTTTCACCCACAAGGGTTACAGGGGAGGGACACGCACACCAAATGTTACTCAGGCGGGAGGAGAAATGTCCACCAACTAGGCCATTTTCATGAAACCGTCACATCAGCAAGGGCTATCTGTGGGTGTAACTATGACAAGGATGGAGGAGTTGACCAAGATGGTGAAGGAGTACTGAAGTGACCAAACCAGCATCCTTCCTGATTCTTCAGTGCCCTTTAACTATTGGTTGTCCAAGCTGCACACTTGGCCCAACCTCTCCTTATACGCCTTGGAGGTGCTGCCATGTCCTGATGCTAGTGTGTTCTGTTTGGGTTTTTAATTCAGCCGGTTCAATCATAACTGATAGGCGCACACGCCTGTCAACAGAAAACACAGACAGGCTGTAGGTGGGCGAAACACCTGTGGACAAAATCTGTGTCTGTCATGTATAGTGTACAGTTCCTATAGCGTCTTGTGCTTGGGTGCGAGGAAAACACAGGAGACATAGGTTGAAATGAAATGACTTGTATTACTTCATACAAGCATGCTGAAAAGTTCACACAGTTTGCAGGAACAGCGACAGGAGACACAGCAGGCCAGAGTAACTTCAAGCACTACAATAAATCTCCAAAGCAGGTTCAGGATCTCTTCTCTGTACCGTAATTCCTCTGCAAACATGGATTCACCAAACAGCAGGTTTCCAGAGTCCAAAAGTGTTCCAAGGTTCCTCAGTAGGGAATAGCTGGAGTACAAGTCCAAAGCTTCCAGGAGTCAGGTCACAGACTGACTGAGGCTTGATTCAGGAGCACTAATTGTTCAGCTGAGGCTGCTTAAGAAGCAAGAGGGAAGAATCAGGGCGGGAACATGAAAACTGGAAACTCCATATTAACTGAGGGCAAGAGCTGCAGAAAGACAGAAAGCAAAATGGCCGACGGAAAACTGAGTTTCAAGGAACATGTCAACAGAGACAAAGAACCTTACAGTGTCTGAGGGTGAAACCACTGGCTCTTACCCTGTGTTATGTCCTTCCAAATCTGCTGTCCATGAAACAGGTGCTGATGCCTCTTGCCCACAACATGCAGTTGCACATACAGTAAGAACATTCAGCAACCAAGTCCATTTTTTGGTCCTAGCGCAATGTGCAGTTTTCCTTTGTCAGCATATATGTCTTTTCCTAAATTAATAGTTATATAGGGCATACATATTCGTTAGCACTTTACATTGTCCGGTGCTGGACAAAGACCATTCCTGGCTTCTCCAGGCTCCTAAATAAGACTTATGTATCTTCATTAAACTGTTGCTTCCCTTAAATTTTCAAAATTTTTGTAAAAAAAATTTATGGTGTGGTATTCGACGGTTTCTGTACATTTTAAGCAGGTCTAACAGACTGGGTTAATATGCTCCACAGACCTATGCAGGCCGCAGCTTTACACATATTGGAACATGGTCATTGCCACGCTAAGGCCTTTACCTGAGCTCTGTAGCACTGCCTGTCACCTGAGTAATACAATCCACACACCCCGTCACTCTGTGGCACATATCCTGTAATTACTCTGCTGTTGCTCAAAACCATGCAAAAGATTCACTCTGCCTGGTTGGTCAGTTTCCAGAAGAATTGCGTAGGCTTGTGCAGATTGGACAATGGCATTCCTGTTTTTTCCCTTGAGAAGGCTGGTTCAAAGTAAAATGAGGCTTGTACATGTTCCTGACATGAGTTTCAGGCCTGACAGACTGACCACAATACAGGCCCCCGCTTGCATACACTGTAATCAGACTTTAATTCAAATGGTTTTGGTGTCTGGCAGAATCCAATTTACTGATACTAATCATACAGCTCACCCAACTTCTGTATTATATTCACTTCAAAGCGGCTTCACCCGTTATGATAGTGGCTCCATTGGGATCCGATGGCCAAAATTAACTATGGAGCTCAAAAAACTCAGGTTTCACCGCACTTGCGAAGCAAGGGCCACATAATGACATGGCGTTGGACGTGGTGTTGGTGGCGAGCAAAGCCCAAAATTGAAATGGGCATGTTTTAGCTGGCTTTGTAAAGTACTGGGGAATTTGCATTCCACTATCTAGCTAACAATTTGGAATGAGGGAGGGACCTCCCTACTGTATGAGAGAGAACTCTCCCAAATGTATGATACAGAGGCACATGAGGACCCTTCCCAAACTCAGGTTCCATGGCACCTGCTGGTCCTCTGAAAATGTCAAGCGAGTGTCACATAAAGACATGACAGTAGACATGGTGGTGGTGCGTGAAGCCCAAAATTCAAATGGGCATGTTTTAGCTGGCATTGTAAAGTGGGGGAATATGTATTCCACTTTGTAGCTAACAATTTTTAATGAGGGCGGGACCTCCCAAATGTAGGAGTGAGAGCTCTCTCAAATGTATGATTTGGCCTTTCCCAAACTCAGGTTTCGTGGCACCTGCTGGCCCTCTGAAAATGTGAAGCGAGGGCTGCATAATGACATGGCAGTTGACAGGGTGGTGGTGTCAGGCGAAGCCAAAATTCAAATAGGCATGTATTAACTGGTATTATATAGTGCTGGGGAATATGTATTCCACTATCTAGCTAACAATTTTGAATGAGGTAGGGACCTCCCAAATGTAGTAGTGAGAGCCCTCACAAAAGTAAAAGCAAAATCTGAAGCCAAAACGCTTTGTGTGAACATATGCTAAAGGGGGAGGTATCATTTTTTTGTATTTTCTTTATTTTTATTTTGCATCATATACAAGTAATTATGAAGTAAAGAATGCTTTTTAGCATTTTTCCATTTAAAACAAAAATTAGGTTTGGTTTGGTAAGTCTTCTTATAAATCCGTAAAACTGGCGCAATAGTCTGACAACATTATTCCCAGCTACCATATGTGAGTCATAAAGTCATGCAGGCATCTTCTCCATGCTGTTCCCATTTAGTTTTAGGACTTTCCCATCCATTTCAGTTTTTTTTTCTCAGACCCCCAGACTTATTTGTTGGGTCCATCAGGAAAATATTAGGCTTTCTCTCTGATTTGCATTGGATTCGTTATTCGGTACGAATACACAGATATTAGAAATTATTCGTACCGATTTTCCCGAAACCGAATATTTCACTATTCGATCATCAATATACTGTAAATAAACACTTTATACAACATAGATTTGCTATAAACTCATGAGCATGTGAGTCAATTTACTGCTGCATTGCATATGAACAATAATAAATTGTCTATTATCTCTTTCTCTAGCCTTGAAACATAATAAACGCTGTCAGTCAGTGGCCGCTGATTGACTGCAGAAGTCATCTGACTTCCTCTGCTGAAAAAGGAAACCAGGGCCCAGTAGATATGTTTTTTTTTAATTTTTAGGGTCATTATGGGCCAATCTAATAAATATAGTGGGCAATCTCTTTAAATTGTGCACTTTTGCACACAGAATAACTGACTATTCACATCACATACCATATATTATCATTTTCTGGTGTTACTTGCACCATTTTTTAGTTCAAATTATCTAATGATTCATGACAAGATTATTTACTGAGTATTACAAAGTTTCAACATAAGTCCAAAGATGTCATAGATCGCAACAAATAATTATAATAGGAAAAAATAGGAAAATAATTATTTGATCCCTTGCTGACTTTGTAAGTTTGCCCACTGACAAAGACATGAACAGTCTATAATTTTAAGGGAAGGTTAATTTTAGCATTGAGAGATAGAATATCAAAAATAAAAAAATCACATTGTATAAATTATATACATTTATTTGCATTTTGCAGTGAGAAATAAGTATTTGATCACTCTTGCAAACAATACTTAATACTTGGCAAAATCCTTGTTGGCAAGTACAGTAACCAGTAGTGTTGAGCATTCCGATACCGCAAGTATCGGGTA
>VIAB01003176.1:111424-127699 GCA_009801035.1 Oophaga pumilio
AATGAGAAAGTGTGTCCAAACTTTTGGTCTGTACTGTACATGAGTATATACGATACTTTAATTTTAAACAATAGAAGTCACTATGGAACTCTCTGTCGTATCATGTTGTAATGAGTGATTCACTACTAAAATTTAAGAAGGGACTGGATGCCTTTCTTGAAAAATATAATGTTACAGATTATATACACTAGATTCCTTGATAGGACATTGATCCAGGGAGCTAGTCTGATTGCCGTATGTGGAGTCGGGAAGGAATTTTTTTCCCCAATGTGGAGCTTAGTGTTTGCCGCAGGAGTTTTTTTTGCCGTTCTTTGGATCAACATGTTAGGCTATGGGTTGAACTAGATGGACCTAAAGTCTCCCTTCAACCTTGAATACTATGTTACTATGCTATGATGCATAAAACCTCTATAATGTATATGGAGCATGCTTCTTTACTTCTAGGGGAGAATCTAGTAAGTACAACAGTACATAGTGATGTAAGGCTCCCTTCCTTTCCAAAGAGCTCCATTAAGCTCTGTACATCATGGAACAAGCTTTGTGGCCAGGAGCAGTAGTTCTCACTGAGCATCAAAGTTCTGATTTTATTGAATCCATTTATTGAATCAATGAATTTTTTACCCCTAAATGTACGCAAAGTATAAATTCAAATACTTAGAGTCCTTGGAGTTCCTCAATAAAAAGTCATATTGCTCTGCAACTGTCATGGCTAGGCCATGCTTGGCTCCCTTCTCCTATAGCTGACACCTTTGCCGTGCTCCACATCAAATTTTACAAGTTTCTCAGTGTGTTTCAGTGACATCTTCTTTCTAGGTATCTTCAGGCCCAGTTAGGGACACACCCGGTTCTTAGTAATGAGACTCTAAAATAAAGTTGATTGGAGAACTGCATCATCTGTTCACACTGTGCATTCATCTTAAAATACTCCTGTGATTCATGTTTAACTTCAGTCTTGCCAGTTAAACCTCTGCTAGCCACCTTCTGTATTAATTGGTTATATTAAGGTTAAAAGAAACCTGTCAAATCTGAATACACTATTAATCGGCAAATATGGGGTTAATCTGGAGGTTAATCTGGAGCTTAATAGTGCTGTGAATGTTCCAGTCTGCAGCAATGAAAGTACAGAAGCCAGGAAGAAAATTAACTTTATTTCTCCTGGTACCTGCCAGGTTTTCAGTCATATAGGCGTGTGCAGAGCAAATGCAGTCAACACCGACAGTACTGAAAGCAGCAGCCAACAATTAGTCAAGCAAGTACAGTCATGGCCAAAGTGTTGGCACACTTGAAATTGTTCCAGAAAATGAAGCATTTATCCAATAAAATTATTGCTATTATTATTACACATTTTGTAATACACATGTTTATTTTCTTTGTATATATTGGAACAACACAAAAAACAACATGGACAAAGGAATATCAAGACCTCGGAGATGGACTTGTAACCTTGAGATTGTTAATATTGTTCAGCAATTTTGGTTCTCAAGTCCTCAGTCAATTCTCTTCTCTTTCTGCTTTCCATGCTTAGTATGGCACACACAGAGACACAATGCAAAGCTTGAGTAAACTTCTCCCCTTTTATCTGGCTTCAAATGTGATTTTTATATTGCCAATAGCTGTTACTTGCCACAGGTGCATTTAAACGAGCATCACATGCTTGAAACAAAGTTGTTTACCAACAATTTTGAGGTTTTGTGGGAAACTTATAACCAATTTGCTTTTTGTCCCTGTTATTTGTGCTGTTGCAATATACACAAAGGAAATAAACTAGGGATGAGTGAACGTGCTTGGTAGTACTCAGTTATTACTCAAGTAGCCCAGTGCTCAGATGTGCTCGTTACTCGGCAAACAATGGGTGTGGTGCTCGAGTTCAAACTCAAATCTCCGCCTCTCATCTTTGGTGCCTGTTACACAGCCAATAAGCATAAGGGGATTTCCTCATGTCACTTTAATGTGTAGCCATCTTGGTTGTGGCATTACTGTGATTGGCTTACCATCTGCCATCATCAGGGATTAAAAAATGACAGGCGCCACCTGGCTCGGTACATTGACATTATTGCACAGCTCTGTGACAATTTGTATTGGCAGGATAGAGTGCTTGTCTGGGCCTTTCTGCACAATATAACGAATCAGTGGCCTGTACTTTTTATACTGGTGCTGAAGCTGAGCCATCATACTAACAGCACTTGTAAGTGCTAATCGTTAGTTTTGCTCTTTTTATCACATACAATCTGCATGTACCCTAGGGAGGGAGAGATAGTCACAGGAGCGGGGAGAGTGAAAGAATGGAGTCTGTAGACAGGGATTAGGCATGTGCAGTCAATTGGCAATTATATAGCTGCATTTTTTTATGTTAGCAGAATAAATTGAATATATTTTGATTCATATTCATCAAATATTACGTGCTTTGAGGTCCTTTTTGTGTCATATAACACACCCAAAAATCATTGAAGCCTTTCTCAGCCATACACTATTCCGTAGTGTGGAGTACATATCTGTTATCTCTAAACCTGAGAAAAAGTTTTAAAAATGTTGTAGGCATCTATTTCTCAGCCATACCGTGTTACATGGTCTGAGAACATTTGTGTGATCTATAAAAGTTTCTAAAAAATACAGTGTTACGTGCTCTGTGAGCAAAAGTTTTTAAAAAATTTGTAGGCTTCCATTTCTCACCCATACTGTACAGTGTTTTGTGGTCTGTGAACATTTTTGCGAGCTCTAAAACTGCTAAAAAGCATTTAAAAATTTTGTAGGCTTCCATTTCTCAGACATACATTGTAACATGGACTGTGGACATTTCTATGATCTGTGAAACTGCTAAAAGCGTTTAAAAATTTTGTTTGCTTTCATCTCTCAGATCTACAGTTACATGTGGTCTGTGAACATCTCTGTGATCTGTAAAAGTGCACAAATAAATATTATAAACTTCCATTTCTCAGATATAATGTACAGTGTTATGTAGTCTATGAACATTTCTATGATCTCTAGAAGTGAACAAAAGCTTATAAAAATTTTGTAGGCTTCCATTTTTCAGACATACAGTGTAACATGGTCTGTGAACATTTGTCCAAAACACTGGCGCAGATGCCTCTTCCTCTGTGCCTATCCTTGCACATTCTGACCTAAAATCATCAATACTTCCAAATCCTCTCAGCCTAGTTTTCAGCTGTCCCTACCCCAGGCCTTCGAACAAAAAAGAAAGTTTCCAGGCTGCTTGCTATGAAAATGTTGCCATTTAGGCTGGTAGACATGGAGGATTTCCGGTGACTCATAGTGGCAGCCATCCCTTGGAACTTGGTTCCCAGCTGCCACTTTTTCACCAGGTGTGGCATCTCCGCCTTGTACCAGCACATGTCCAGGAACATTACCCATGCCTTTACCAATGCACTTACTGGCATGGTCCACTTAACGACCGACACGTGGTCAAGTGTTTGTGGCCAGGGATGCTACATTTCCCTGTCGGCACACTGTTATGATCTGCTACAAGCACTAAGGAAAGGTGGGAATTCTGTCCCTACAATAGGACTGACCTGGATCCCTACGATGTAACGGGGAACCTGATCCTGCGACCAGACCCGCTAAAGTCCTCAGCTAGTCTGAACGAAGACCTATAGTTGCGAGGGAGGAATCCCTACAAGATCTAGGGACTGGGTGAAAAGGTGGACACCTCCTAACAGAAAGTGTAGCAGGGAAAATAAAACAGAAAACAAATACTAAGAGATCCTCAGATCAAGCAAAACTGACAGAGTAAGGCACCTAAGCACCCGGCTAGCTTAAGAGTAGATAATACAATGAAGTCCAGCAAAGCCAGAAGGGCGGAGCCAGACTAAATAGGGTAAAAAGGTCATGTGACCAGCAAACTGAAACAAAACCTAACAAGAGGGTTCTAACACACACTGAGTGAACATTTTGGAGGCTGGGGCCAAGTCACACTCTGTTACTGCACCCCCTCATGCTCCTCCTCATCCTCAAACGTGACGTGCTATCTCAGGGCACGTCATCCACATTAGCCAGAAACTGGAAGCTCTATAGCACTGTCTCAGTGAGGCGGCAACAGGCTTTGCTAAAGCTAATTTGTCTAGGAGACAAACTGAACACCGCAGCTGAGTTACTAAAAGTAATAACAGACCAGACAGATCTGTTGTTTTTGCCTCTGAACTTCCAAATTGCCCTGAATCTCCAAATACCCAGACTTGCCAGAAATTCTGGTCAAGGTACGCTGCATCAGCACCCTTTTCCGCAAGTCAACTACATCTGCCACTGCTCTGGCAGTGCTGCATCATTGCAAGTGCCAGCTCACTGACTGGTGAGCGATGTTACGAAGTGCTGGAACTTCGCACTGCACATGCTGGCAAGTCTTTGTGAGTAGAAGAAGCCAGTGGTTGAGTACCAGCTCCAACATGCCTGTCAATATTCTAGGCAACCTCTGCACATAACTGAAGAGTGAGTATGAAAGTCTGACATTTGACATTTGACTTTGAAGACTCCACAAAGATGGTGAGTGGCAATGATGCCACAGTCAGCGCAACAATACTGCTTCTATGCCTACTTAAACAGTTGCATTCAATTAAACAAAAAGTTTTTCATGTGGACCAGTTGAGGATAGTGGAAGACATAACAAAGAGAGATTGTAGCCAGCCCAGCCTCATCTCATCTTCTCAGCACAGATTGGTTAACAATGAGAAGGTGGATGCTGAGGAGGAAAAGAGGAAGAACAGGAACTTTGTCCTGTCTCTCCTACGTGGATGGGCTGAGAATGGGAATGAGGAGGAAGAGAGAGAAGAGGAGATGGTAAATATGGCTGACTTTATGTACTGCTGCCTTTCCAGTGACCTTCGCATTACATCCATCTTGGCAAAAAAAGAGTACTAGTTGTTCACCCTGCTAGACCCATGATAAAAGGAGAACTTAGCATCTGTTTTTTTTCCTGAAAAGCTGCAAAAAACACATCAAATTAGGGGCAGACTCCAGAAAAGTGGCCTCAATTCACCCACAGTACAAATTTTAGAATGACACGGCAGCAATCAGCCATGCATGAGGTATCAGGGTCTGGGACCGCATTTACAGCTTTGAATTGAACTTCAAATTAAGAAAAGGTGGGTGAGGGATAGGTGTAGGCCTGCTGTGCTGGGAGACTGGATACCACATTCAACAGCTCAACCTGCTTTGATGCACAGCCACACTCAGGTGGCAGAAATATCAGTTTTGTAGACTTACTATTGTCAGAAAAATGTAAGGATAGCAACATGGGTAGTTTGATCAAAGGAAGTGGAGACCTGCCGGTCTCAGAGGCCTACTGCTACAGGGAACACACATGAAGGAGAGCAAAACAGGAGTCTTCAAATTTAAAATTATTATGGGCAGACACCACCAAAGTGGCATCAATTGCAATAGACAGAACTAGTACAATGGGGACCGACACTTTTTCCACTACAGCCAACCCAGCAGATGTAGACCCAAATAGGAATGCTCACATTTCAGCCCATTAGTGGCAGACACCATCAAAGTGGCATCAATTTCACCAGAGTAGAAATAGTTTAGTGGGGACCGACAAGTCTTCCATGACAGCAAACCCAGCAGATGGAGTCTGCAACAGGCAAGGTTGTGGAACCACTGTGCCTTAGCCCTCAGAAAGCCTGGAGGGATGTAATAAGGTGGCCTAGCAAATACGAACTCGGATAAGCATCAGCAGGCAAAAACCGTGACCCAAGAAGGGACGAGGAGGTAGCACCAGGTGTTATTACAGGGGTGACCTACAGAGGGTGGCAGCTGACCCCCTAGAGCGGGTAGGCTGCTACGACCCAAAGGAGGGATGAAGAATGCAGGCAGGCACTGTAGGTACACTGGAACCATGGGTGTAGATGGGACCAGCTGAGGAACAGATAAGCACTGACAAGTGCAAGCTGGACCAGGTGTTAGACATATGGGCACTGGCAGGTGTGATCTGGACCGGCTGATGGACAGAACATCTCAAACAGGTATGAGCAGATGGGTATCTGGTAGACAAGAAGACAGGCGGACCTGGAGAACCTGACAACTAGCAAGCATGCAAGGCAAGCTAACAACATTGCTCAGGCACCTCCATATTGGAGGAGGAGCCTTAAATAGAAGATGTCATCCTGCTATTGGCTGTGAACACCTTAGGGTGACGCACACTGCTCATTTAAGAGGTAGGGAGCACCGCAAAATAAGCATAGTGCCTGGGCCTACAACTGAACCTTGGGAGACACAGACACATAGGGAGCAAGATTAGTAGGTGGTGTGTGAGTATGAGACACTGAATGCCATGTCTGCTAGGTATGAAGAGATCCAACAAAGGGCCAAGTCTGTAATGGCAAAAGATCAGAAAATCTAGAGGGAATGGCCATTGTGTCAAAGGCAGATTCCAGGTCCTGGAGGAGGATGACAAACTAGCGTCGCTTTCATTTGGCGGTTAGTAGGTCATTGGTGACTTTAGTCAGGGAAGTGTCAGTGGAATAGTGCAAAATTTGATAAAATCGGAAAAAATTGGAAACATTTAGTAAAAAGTGCAGGAAAATATTTGTGTTGCCTCTAAAGTATTTTGAGCACTTTGGCTATGATAATGGTGGTGTATGATGAGCATGGGGCAAGTGTTTGATGAGGGTAGGGTGTTGGCAGAGCTCAGAGGAGTAGCATGCTTGTAAACTTTTTATCTTTTCTTCTAACTTTATGTGTGCTCTTTGTAGCTAGCAAATCAAGGTGCAGGAAACATCCACAATGTCCCGACACAATGGCTTGTGCCATTAGCTGCTGAAATCACATGTCACTCTCCATATAAAGAGCGGACATCTTGTTTTAGTGCCATTTTGACACTGTAACAGCACAGAGAGGCTGCTACTGATGATGGGACTGTTTGCTGATAGATTTTAGCTAGTTAGCTAGGCGGTTGTTTCTTAGTCAGATATTTTAGATAGCTAGTGTCCTGTGTGGCTGTGAAATCAATAGTTGGTCACATCTTGGCACCGTACAGGTTGAAAAGTAATTATCCCCAGACATGGATTACGGCGTGGGACAGAATGATGGAGAGGTGAAAGATATTTTTGTATTATTTTTGTCTTATTACAGGAGAACGAGGACTTCGGTGGAATTAGGCGTTAGGAAGGTGAGTATAACTGAGTTTGTTATTTTTACATAAAAATGGAAAACTGTTTTGAGTTATTTCTAATAAAGACTTTTCTGGCTGTGTCTTTATTTACGATATAACTATAGGATTAGTAATGGATAGGTGTCTTATAGAATCCTCTCCATTAGTAATCCGTGGGCTTGATGTCATCTGACAATACAAAGGTGACATCAACCCCACAAATATGAACCCCACTTGCCATCGCTACAGGGCACGTGGGAGGAGCCAGGCAAAGCGCCAGAATTGATGCATCTAATAGATGTGCCTTTTCTGGGCAGCTGCTGGCTGCTATTTTTAGGCTGGGGGGGTCAATATCTAAGGTGAATTACCAGCCTGAGAATACCAGCTCCCAGCTGTCAGCTTTAGTAAGGCTGGTTGTCAGAAATGGGGGACCCAACACAATTTTTTTAAATTATTTATTTAGATAATTTAAAAAAGTGTGGGGACCCCTCTGTTCTTGTTAGCTAACTTTGCTGAAGCTGACAGCTGAGGGCTGCAGCCCCCAGCTGTGAGTTTTGCCTGGCTGGTTATAGAATATACAGGGGACACCATATCATTTTATTTCATTTATTTATTTATATCGCAGGCGATGGCTGATGAAAACCCCAAACAGCTGCTCCTGCTGTCATTGTTATTAGCAGCAGCAGGAGTAGGCTGATGGGAGTAACAGTCCCATCAGCTGCCGCCTGCTGTCTTATTATCACTTAAATATTACTCTCATCAAGAAAGATGAGAGCCGTGTTCAGCACCTGGCGCCGGAGAGCAGCGCTTCCTGGCACCTGTCCTTGTGGTACTGATGCAGCACACGGGGGCACACGCATGCCACACTTCTGCCGTAAGTATTACACACACGGACACTGACATCTCCGATACTGGAAATAACAGAACGTGTGAAAGAGCGGATTTTTATGTTTGGCTGCTGTCATGCACTAAAAGATGTTTTTCATTGCAAAAAATAGTTTTTGCATCACCACATTTTGAGAGCGATAATTTTTTCATATTTTTGCCCACAGAGTCATGTGAGGTCTTGTTTTTTGCAGGACGAGTTGATGTTTTTATTGGTGCCATTTTCGGGAAAATTAAATTTTTTGATTGCTTTCTATTACTATTTTTGGGAGGCAGAATGAACAAAAACCAGCAATTCATGAATTTCTTTCTTTTGGGGGGGTTTATACCGTTTCATGTGTTGTGGTAAAATTGATAAGGCAGTTTTATTCTTCGGGTCAGTATGATTACAGCGATACCTCATTTATATCTTTTTTATGTTTTTTTGCTTCTATACAATAAAAACTATTTTATAGAAAAAATAATTATTTTTGCATCGCTTTATTCCGAAAGCTACAACTTTTTTATTTTTCCACTGATGGACCTGTATGTTGGACCTGTTTTTGCAGGACAAGATGATGTTTTCAGTGGTAAAATGTTTATTTACTGTATATCCGTCTTTTTGATTGCGTGTTATTCCACTTTTTGTTCATTGGTATGATGATAAAACATTGTTTTTGCCTTGTTTTTTCTTTTTTTAATGGTGTTCACTAAAGGGGTTAACAAGTGGAACAGCTTTATTGGTAGGGTTGCTGTAGATGCGGCGATACCAAATATGTGTACTTTTATCATTTATATTTTTTTTTCATTCAAATATTTATTTAAAGATAGAATATATATAGTATATCGCTTTTTAATATTATTTTTGATTTTTTAAAAATATTTTTACAGTAATTTAAAAAAAAATTTTTTACTTGTTTCTAACTTTTTTACTTTGTCCCAATATCGCACAATTATTTTTTTGCATGCTGATAGCTTCCATAGCATGGAGATGAAGCAGCATCGCCATGCCATAGAAGCTGTCAGCTCTGCACCGACAGAGAGACTTGCTGGTCATGCACTGCGCATCATCAGCAAATTTCCAAGCTCTGGTGACACGGATGTCGTCATGACGACATCAGGTCACCATGGCAGCGATCGGGACCCCGTCACGGAGTGGGGTCTCCGATCCGAAGGCAGAGGGGCTGTCAGCCCTCTGCCGGCTTCCGGAACGCTGCAATCGCATTCGATCACAGAATTTCAGGGGTTAAAGTGCTGGGTGTCAGCTGTCAGATTCAGCTGACACTCAGCGGCGATCACCCTCGTTCCCCCTTGTGCATGAGCAATCGCTAAGACGCAATGATCCGTGCCTGGTCAAATAGACCAAGGGCACATGGACGGATCATTACGTTCATTGTCAGAAAGGGGTTAAAATATTTCCCGTACAAACGTGATACAGCAGATAGATCCGAGTTTAAAATTGTTTTGAGTATATCTCCTAGATTATAAAGGCTTCATCCACACTAAAAACAAATTTTGTTCTGTTACTAACGTAACACAGTAGGGGAGATATCAGTCTCAAGTTGTTTGGAACATATCTTCTTTGTCATACCTCCCTCAAGGACACTTCAACAATTCTTTCTTCTATTACTAACGTGATACAGTAAGGGAGATCTCATTTTTAAATTGTTTGGAGCATCTCTTCTTTGTCATACAGGCTTCATCCACAGAAAAATAAATTTTCTTCTGTAACTACCATCATACAGTAGAGTAGGTCTCTATTTGAAATTGTTTGGAGCATATAGTCTCTGTTGTACACGCCTCATCCACACAAAAAAAATAATTTCTTCTGTTACTCACATCATACAGTAGGGGAGATTTCAGCTTGAAATTGTTTGGAGCATCTAGTCTATGTTGTACAGAACTCATCCACACTTAAACAACTCTTACTTCTGTTACTAACGTCATACAGTAGGGGAGATCTCAGTTTGAAATTGTTAGGAGCATTTCTTATTTGTCATACAGGCCTTATCCACACTGAAACAATTCTTTCTTCAGTGACTAGCACGGTTCAGCACGCCATATTTTACTTTCTCATTTAGTGTCGCTGAAATTCAGCTGTGTGCAGAGGTGGTGCAGAGTAAAAAAATCTATGTTTTAGGTCCTAATACTGTGCTCCTACCACACTATCTGAGCAACATGACTGGGAAAAAGCAGGTCATAATGGAAGGGAGATTAGGCTTGGTGTTCAAGGTGTATGTAGTAATGTTTGTAAAAGCACTAGTGAACCAACAATGTCACGTCCTATCCAAATATAACTGACAACTTCTATTAATGGATCTTGTAGTTTTTAGTGTGCTGCATTGTTCTCGCATAATTGAAGTCTGTGATATCTTAAGTGGGGCTTCTGTGCCTACTGATACTGCTGCTGCAGATGTTAACACAAATTTTTTGAAATGTGAACAGTCCTCCTTCTTGGGTGTCCATCTGCTGGGTTGACTGTAGTGGAAGACGTGTCGGTCCCTATTATACTATTTCTACTGTGGTGAAATTGATGCCACTTTGGTAGTGTCTGTCTCTAATTTTTGGAAATGTGAACACTCTAAGTTGGATGTTCATTTGCTGGGTTGGATGTAGTGGAAGATCTGTCAGTCTCTATTACACTATTTCTACTGAGGTGAAATTGATGCCAGTTTGGTGGTGTCTGCCACTAATTTTTGGAAATGTGAACACTCCTGTTTGGGTGTACAACTGTCAATCTGCTGGGTTGAGTGTAGTGGAAGACCTGTCAGTCCCTATTATGCTATTTCTACTGTGATAAAATTGGTGCCACTTTGTTGGTGTCTGCCACTAGTTTTTGGAAATGTGAATACTCCTGGTTGCATGTTCATCTGCTGGGTTGGCTATAGTTGAAGATGTGTCAGTCAGTATTATGCTATTTTTACTCTCGTGAAAATAATGCCACATTGATGGTGTCTCCAACTAATTTTTAGAAATGTGTACACTCCTGGTTGGGTGTCCACCTGCTGGGTTGACTGTCGTGGAAGAGATGTCGCTCCCCATTATACTATTTTGACTCTCGTGAAATTGATACCACTTTGGTGGTGTCTGCCACTAATTTTTTTAAATGTGGAGAGTCCTTATTGGGTCTCTCCAGCAGCTGGGTTGGCTGTAGTGGAAGATATGAAAACTATCTTCTTTCCTTGTTTGGGCCTACTTAAAGCCACATGGAACACTCACTCATTTCTTGTGAAATGTGTCTAGCTGTTGTCTATTTCCAGTCTCCACCTTATTTTCTCCAGTGGTGTTGCTGCTAGGAAATTGAATACCTATTGGTTTTCCCATTGAATATAGCTGATGGCTAGGGGTTTCCACCATGAAAGTATTTGTTGTCAGCTCATTGCCAAAGTATACTGCTAAAAAAGGAGGGATTGTCCAAAGTTGGTATCCTCTTTGAGTAGTAGGGTTATTGATGACGATACACAAGTGAAAGAAAGAATAAAAATAAAATTATTACTAGATACATCAAATCCATATTTTTCATGCTGCACATATTAAAAATGCACTTTAAATATACCTCATTTCTAATGTTCTAAATATATAAAGCCAAAACCAGTCAATGAGGCAGTCTTAAAGTTTCCATAGAAAGGAATAACTACAAAATAAAAGTTAGGGTAAAAATATAATGCCTGAAAGGTTTTAATAGAATAACCGAGCTATAAATTTTTACATGGCCTCAGCAGTGAAGCCTGTTATTTGAGTTATAGGTTAATATGATCAGCACCAGCAAAGAATAGGAAACATGTTTGACTCATGGTGTCCTCTGATCTTCAGTCTCCTACTTTCACAATCTACTATCAAGGTCCTTAATGTGCGCATTTACTAAGAATTACAAGGTAGTGGCATGATAACATGGGTGTAAGCTTTCAATGCAGGAATTAAAGGAAATAGCACTGCATGAATAAGTAGTAAAAAAAAATACAAACTATTGACTATCTTAATAGAGTTTCATAGAGCAGTCATTAGCTTGGTACCCTGCAATTTTCCCACTGTTTCCTGCTTCCTAAGCTCCATTAAAGAAAAAAGAAAATCAATGTATCATCCGGTTTCCATGACAATGAGAACAAAAGTTTCTAGCACCTTACTGCTCAAAAAAAATCCCGAAAATCTAATTTCCCAAAACAATACATTGCCTCTGAGCTATATAAAATTATTTATGTGCCCCTTGGTGTCGAGCAACCCTTTCTCTTCTACTAGATTTTATAATACTCCTCGGAATTAATTTTGGAATAAAAAAAATAAACAAAAATATTTATGTGAAACTCTTCTTAAAATTTTTCTGCTACCAACCATTTTAATTTAGATCATAACTATTATATTTTAACTTATCCAAACAATTTTCACATATAAGAAGTGTATGTCCAGCCTGAAACTATATAAAACTACACTGCGACTAAACTGTTTACTCTTCAGCACCAGACACCTTATTTTTATGGCACTGGCACTAGTTATACAAAGCTATGGGTTGTTTCGTTACGACAGGAGGATGAAGCTGTTCATCTTACTACAGACAATCTGCTGTATATGCCTAGGATTAGAGATAACTTCGATCCCATTCTTATACATCTGTTTTATCTTCTTGGCCCGAGCTCCGATTCCCTCCCTTATGAATGTTGCCTTTTGTTGTGCTCCACATTGAGTCTTACAAATGGCCCAGTGTTATTCAGTACCATAATCTGCAAACACCTTTTTAGAGCCCACTTAGGCACACTTCTGTGTCTGGGTATTGAGAATGTAATTTGTTAAAGGGAGCCTGTCAGGTGCCCCATGCCCTCCAATCCATCAGTAATCCTATTTGTGATTAAACTGTCTCTCTAACCAGCCCTGTATAACAAAATTCAGTTAAATAAATGCTTTAAAAAAGAAAAAAAAAAACTAAAGTAAGGCAAGAAATATACATAGGTGACCCAATATATTTATAATAAGAGGATTATACCATATATTATAGCATTTTTGGAATGACTCTATACCTGAAATACTAAGTGTTGCATCAGTTTTCTTCATCTTTCAATCATTCAGTTGAATTGCACAATAATAAGATAATACATTTTTACAGCAGTGGAGAATAAGCTGCATTTTATTAATTGTTCTAAACAACAGAATGGAGATTTTATAAATGATATGTAAATCTATAATTAGCATTTGGCAACCTGAATAGTAAAGTTTAAGGTTCATACTGAACACCTTGTGTTCGGGCAGGGACCCCAAACACAGACTCCTCCAGGAAGTCTGTGTTACTGTTCGGGTTTGGAACCAGGAGCATAACGTGTTTCACAATCTATCATGTGCCTAACAGCGTGAGAAACACCAGCTGTAAAAAGTTTACCTTGGGTCCCAGGCATCATCTGATGAGAGAGTACTACTCCAATCAGCCTATGCCTGCTGTCGCTGAAAACAGAGCAGGTGCTGCTCATGGGAGTATTTATCAACTGACGCCTGTGCTATAAATAAGTAAAAAATATTATGTGGGGTCTCTTCTATTTTTGATACCAGCGCATGCAAAACTGACAGCTGCAAGATGCAAACCTCAGCTGTCGGCTTTATTATGGCTGGTTACCAAGAATAGAAGGATCCCCACATAATTATTTTTGTATTTATTTATAGCACAGGCATTTGCTGACTAATACTCCCATCAGCTGTGCCAGCTCTCGCTGTTTTCAGGGAGTAGTATTCTCATCAGCCAACACATGTGACTGGAGGTAAGCATTTTACCAGTCACAGCCGCTGGCTCACACTGTCATCTGACAGCATGGGATCCACAGCTCTCTGTGGTAATGATCTTATATAACCCTTCAAAACATTTTTAAATTTTTTTTTCAGTATTATATTAGTTATCTAGAGTATTATATGCTCTGTATTATATTGTTCTAATTATTATTATTGTTATATTATCTGTATTATATTGCTCATCCACACAGTATTATGTGTTCTTGGGTACATTTCGGTGGTATCTAACCTTCAAAAAACGTGTTCAAAAATTTATCAGTGTTGGATTGCTCATCCATAGAGTATTACGAGTTCTTGGTATATTTATCTGGCATATAATCCTCCATAAGCTTGCTCAAAAATTTTATGATATTAAACTGCAGTGTTCACCCATATAATATACATCTTCTTGGGTACATTTCATTGCTATATAACCCTCAAAAAACATGTTAAAAATGTTATCGGCATTATATTGCTCATCCATGGGGTATTATGTCTTCTTGGGTACATTTTGTTACTATTTAACCCTCAAAAAACATAAAAAAGTATCACATTATATTACTCATCTATATGTATTCTTGGGTACATTGCGGTGGTATCTAACCCTTAAAATCGTGCAAAAAAATGTATCGGTATTATATTGCTCTTCCATAGGGTTTTAGGTCTTCTTGAGTACATTTTGTTGATATATAAGACACAAAAAACTTGTTAAAAATGTATCAGTATTATATTACTCATCCATAGGGTATTACATCTTCTTGGGTGCATTTCGGTGCTCTTTAACACTCCAAAAAAAGTTTGAAATTCTTTCCCTGATTCAGTTAGTCATCATACAATTTAACGTGCTTTGTGTAAAATTCAGTGGGTTAAAATGTTTAAAATACACTTGTCCTGGTACATTTAAAATATTTTTTTCCAAACATTGACTATTGTCATGTACACTTTACAAGGGTTTGTGTGAATTTTCTTTAGTTTGAAATAACATCCAAAATTAACCTGGTATAGGTGGAGAAATTGGGGAGCAAAAAAAGGTAAAAGAAAAAACATGTAAAAATATAATAAAAAGTATGAAAAATGGAAAATATTTTGACACAAAAAATTCTGTTTCATGTATAAACTAAAGTAAACAAAAAAAGTAAACCTTTGTTATTGCCACATAGCTATGAAACTGTACCATAGGCCGTACAATGAATGCTGTTTAAAAAAACACACCAATAAAAACACGCCACGAGTGTGCAAAAAAATGATAAAGTAGCTGTATAGAAAACAATGGTATCACGAAAATGTCAACTTGCCCTGCAAAAAAGGGGGCCCGAGAAATTAAATTTTTTTCTATGGGCAGCACAAATACCATTCAAGTTTGAGAATCCTGGTCTAAGGTCTCTTCAAACCCCTCAGCATGATAGACATCCTTTAGGTAAAAGAAAAATTAAGAAAAATACTTACATGGCTATCATCTAACTGCACAACCAACTGAGTTTAGGTTTTCTTCTTTGGCCTGTTACGGTCTATTGTGGCATCTTAAGTGTTCACTAGGCCTGCATGTCTTGAGGTTGCATGTGGCCTAGTGACGAGTTCTCATGTGAAGTCTTTAGGTAACCCCTGGATGGCATAACATAGTAGATTCTCGTCAGAACAGGAAATGCTGAAGATGCCACTAAAGGTCAGACTAAAGTCAATGAAAAGACAAAAATTGGGTTTTGCAGAGGTATGGGTGAAGGCTAAGTGACTAAAATTTTTATATACAGTACAGACCAAAAGTTTGGACACACCTTCTCATTCAAAGATTTTTCTGTATTTTCATGACTATGAAAATTGTAGAATCACACTGAAGGCATCAAAACTATGAATTATCCCATGTGGAAATATACATTACACTTTACAAACAAGTGTGAAACAACTGAAAATATGTCTTATATTCTAGGTTCTTCAAAGTAGCCACCTTTTGCTTTGATTACTGCTTTACATGCAGAAAGGGTGTATAATTCCACATGTGTTAATTCATAGTTTTGATGCCTTCAGTGTGATTCTACAATTTTCACAGTCATGAAAATACAGAAAAATCATTGAATGAGAAGGTGTGTCCAAACTTTTGGTCTGTACTGTATTTATTATCCACTTCCCAGCCCTAAATTACCTAGTAAAATGACAGTTCGCTGTCATTTTACTGGATTCTCCTGAAGCAATTCACAAAAAATTTAGACTCTGGTGATTCTAACTTTAGTCTAAATTTTAAAGAAAATTTAAGTCACCTCAAAATTATTCACTCATTTCTAGTCGGTACTTCATTATGTTTTACATTTTTCTTTTGCCGTTTAGCATCTGTGCCTGGGCAAAATATTACACATCTTGTGCTGAAAAGTTGGCTAAAATGTAAGAATTTTTAGTTATGCCAAGAGGAATGCAGGTCTACCAAAAATTAGATTAATTACCATATAGTTATGATTTTTTTTAAATGAAGAAGATATTGTTAGGTTAATGATACATTTTTATTTATGCATTTTATTTTTATTGAATTGTAAAAAATATATATACCGTATATACTCATGTATAAGCCGACCCGT
>VIAB01003177.1:77329-88457 GCA_009801035.1 Oophaga pumilio
GGCAGAGGGATGGATTGGAAAAATGGAATTCAATGATTTAGACATGTCCCAATAGCGTATAGTAAACTTTTCATAGTAAATGATAAGTTTTGATAGGATCACATTAGATCAGCTGTATCTTTTTTAAGTTTTAACATTTAATGAATATTGGCTGAATAAAGTATTAACCCCCCACACGTCATCCTCATCTCTAGCAAAATGCGTCCTCGTCCTAATCTCCTCATTGACTATGGCAAGAACATTGTCGTTATCCCCTCATAATCCTCTGAATACGGAAAAAATAAAGCCCTGGAAGAAAATGGATTATATAAGTGGGATACAAAAGCATAATTAAATACAATTCTAGTGTGCTAATGAAAGAAAATTACGCTTTCCCATTTCATGGAAATCAGACGTTAGAGAATGTATCCCCAGCATGGAGGGAAATTAATAAAGAGAGGTTTTTATTGAAGGCTACTCTGTGATTGAGAGAACTTGTTATCAGCGACTGTGTAAAGCCGGTATGGGGGGCTCATGAATATGTGAATAGAAAGTCACTTTATACTGAAGTGGTTTCTGCCGTAGACCGTTTGCCACTAAGAAGAAAGCTCCGACCCCGGACAAAGAATTCTCCATGCTGTGAAATAAAAATTACTCATAAAATGTCTACGCTAAAATGTCAGCCAGAAAAACAGGTATTTATCGGGAAATCTTTTCTTACAATTTTCGCTGATTGTTTAGTGCCGGTTTTCATCTATATAAAAAAAATTTGCAATGACAAAAAAAACAAAAAAGTTTAATTTTGTGATTTAGGACAGCTGGTAATTTTGGCTGTCATGCAAACCTCAAATTGTTATTTTTATTGGAGTGGATTTAGTGAAAATTATCGAAAATTGTCATATTCGGTAGGGGTCCCAAAGGAAGTAACACGTATTTGATATAATTGTCTATAAAATTAAAGAAAACTTATAATGTTGCAACCGCTTTTTTTTTTACAGCATAATGAAAGAGATGAGCCGGAGCATAACTTGGTATAAATGCAACGTATACTGGCATGTGGCCATTTAACTGACAAAACCTAAGCTAAAAGCAAAATAAGCATATACCCTGCTGTAAGTAAAAAGTAATAATATAGGGGACTTAGTAAACAGTATTTTTAATTTAAAAAAATGTAAAAACCATCCTTGTTATGTTTTGGTAGCTGAGGAGAGCAGGCAAAAACGGCAATACACCAGAGAGGTTGGAATCTATTGGATTGCAGTACCCTGACTAACCACCACAACTAAAGGCAGCCGTGGAGCGTTCCTACGTTGGTCCTAGACGCCTCGTCACAGCCTGAGAGATTAACTACACCTAAAGATAGAAAGAGGAAAGCTATCTGCCCCGGAGCAGATCCCCAAAGAACATAGGAAGCCCCTAAACATGTAATGGCGGTTAGACAAGAGGAAATACAGACACAGACAGAAAATAGTATGAGCAAACGCTGGGGCCCAATCTACCTAGACAAAAAAGGATAGAAAGGATACTCACTGCAATCCAAAAAAACCCTAAAAAATGCCAACGCTACTGATTGCAAAAATACCTGAGATCACACGACCTCTACCACCTAAATCAGTTCTCTGGTGTAAGAAAACTAAGCCGCAGCCACTGAAAAAACTGGAAAAGGCAAATGAACAAATAACAGTGGCTCCAGCAGAACTGAGAGGAGCCCAAGCCCCCCGGGGGGGGGACCTGGATAACCTCACACAAATGCAGAGAAATATGCAAATGGTAAGCACAAAAAAAAGCAGAAGAAGAGGCAAGACTCAGCAAGCTTCCAAGTGAACCAGGAACCACAGTTGAGACAAGAACAATTGATCACCGGCAACCATGATGGGAGGGAACCTCCCTTATATCAAGCCAGTCTGTGACTCCTGATTGCCAATCCTCATTGAATGGTTCAGTACTGTTTGTAACCACCAGAGGGAGCTTCCGCTCAGAATTCATTTCCAAAACATTCACAACACATCCTACAGCAACAAGGTGAAGTCAATCAGGACATTCCTATCCTCTAGTATTCCTGTTACGGTTTCTACATTGACTGTGGCCAAGGAACGCTGTGACAGCTCTATGGGATCTGGAGTGTGCTGGACTGTCTGTTTTTTGAGTGACAATCCAGTTATCCAATCTTATCCTGGGGTGTGCTTGGTTGTCAACAGTTTGATTGACAGCTCTGCTGCTCAATCTGGATAAGTCTGCGGAAGTTTCTTCAGATGCCTCCCATCCCTAATCATTTGCAAGGTATTTAGCTGCCTATCTGCTAGTAGTCTGTGCCAGTTGTAGATCTGGTTTAGGTAGATGTGTTTGCTTGCTCTGTGTCTGTCTCTAATCTTGACCCTTGGATTTTGTTGTGACTACTCTTTTGGATTTCCCCTTTTGCTTTTGACGAACCCTCCTGGTATTTGACCATGGACTTGACCACACTTTTGTATCACCCTTCTGTACTAGGAGCCTTCCTGGTATCTTACCTCAGACCTCCTGACTACCCTGTCTCGCGGCTTGCCTATGAGTAGTGACTCAGAGCCACAATTTCCATGGCCAGGTGTCTGAACAGTCGGTCTCTGGTCCTGCTTTGCACCCATCTACATTGAGGTTATCTGAAACTAGGCGACTTTTAATACTAGAGGACAGGACTATCCCGATTGGGTACACCTTCTTGTCGCGGTGGGATGGCTTTTATGCTTTTTTTTTACCTTATGTTATTTACATGTACTATTACTATTTACATACTTACAGCAGGGGTTATGCTCATTTTGCTTCTATCTTAGGTTTTAGCTGCTTTTTTGTTAGATGTAAATCAAATACAGTGAGAAAATGAAATAATTGCTGAAAACAAACAGAACCTTAAAGAGGTTGGTTCGTCTACTACATGAATTGGGTCGTTCACCCTTGGAGACAATTTATTAATTGGGGTTAAAAATCAATTTTGCAAATGAGTTTTATTATTTATTTGCATCGTTTTTCTTTTGCAAGCAGTTTCCCGGCACATTTTATTTTCATGTGGTCTGTGGTCATAAATCAACTGAGAGGAGTGCATAAAACAGCAGCTAAAACAGTTACAAACTTGTCGTTCAGACTGTCAGAAGGAGCTCTCTGATGGATTCCCAGGTATTTCATTATGTAGCCAGCAATAAACAGAGCAACACAGAGAATATAGAAGGCAAATGATGCAAAACGTATCTGTAGAATTGGTCATCAATATCAAATTTGTGGGCGACACACATCACCCCTCCACAGATCAGCTGTTTGCAGCTCCTGCGGGGGTTGGCTTTACACAGTATAAGGAGATGGAACAGTACAGCGCCATACACTGTGTAGTGGCGACTCTCAGGTACAGCAGCTCAGGTCATTCACAAGAACTGTAGTTTCCAAGAATTGCCGCTATACAGTTTATAAAGCTAAGAAAAAACAGCTGCACTCTGAAAAGTTATGATATGCCATCATTGGATATATAAAATTAGAACTGCATTACTGCTATAGAAAATACATTAAAATTAAGATACTTATTGCACAAATTGGCCTATTCGTGAGAGCCCAACAGCCAGCGACCTGGTTTACCTCTTTGCTGGTACACCTTGTCTCTGGGTGTTGGGATTTCACAAATTTGCCATTTTATGCCCTAAGTACCTTCAATTTTAACATATTTTCCATAACAGTAACGCAGTTCCAATTTCATATATTCAATGTTTGCATATTACGGCATTTCAAAGTACTGTTGATTATTCTTAGCTTTATTGACTTGGTCGTCTCATCTTGCACGTGTTCACATTTGTCTTGTTCTGTTTGGAGGTGCTGATCAGTCTTTATGACATTTGTGCTACACAGGTTATGGCGCTGGTCTGTTCCAGGTATGTACATTTTAGAAAAGCCATATTATATACTCAATAAGTAGTTTTTGCCCTGTAGTAGCACCCACACTTTTTGTTGGCTCCAAAGTAGCCACCACATTGTATGATGGTCCTACAGTAGCCCCCACCCACTGTATCATGCCCCTGAGCTGTATAATGGCACTCACAGTAG
The DNA here is from genome assembly GCA_009801035.1 of Oophaga pumilio. Classification (NCBI taxonomy): domain Eukaryota; kingdom Metazoa; phylum Chordata; class Amphibia; order Anura; family Dendrobatidae; genus Oophaga; species Oophaga pumilio. The sequence continues at coordinate 81,368 of VIAB01003177.1, forward strand.
TCCCCGAAGTGTATGATGGCTTCCACAGCAGTCCTTACACTGTATCATGGCCCTCTTAGTAGTCCCCACACTGTATGATGGCCTCTTTAGTAGCCCCCCACTTTGTATGAGGGACCTCTTATTAACCTCTACTCTTTAAAATCGCCCCCTTAGTAGCCCCCACTCTGTATGAGGAAACCCTTAGTAGCTCTCACTCTATATGAGATCACCCTTAGTAGCCCCCACACAGTATCATGCCCCCTTAGTAGAGCCATACTGTATTATGTTTCCCTTTCCTGTATTATGCCCCTTAGTAGCCTCTTTGCTGTATAATGGCCCCCATCCTGTATGATATCCCCCTTAGTAGCCCCACTCTGTATGAGGGTCTACTTGGTAGCACCCACTATATACAATGGCCATCTTAGTAGCCCCCACACATAATGACCCTCACACAATATTAAAATAAAGAAGAAACATCATATACTCATCTAACCTTGGCAAATCCAGCGGCAGTCAGTGGCGGGTCCCGGACAGATAGACGTTGTGATGTCTAGATGCCATAAGGAAGAAAATTACTCATTGACTTTGGTAGGAGAGTTGTGGGAATGCTCTGTATCATGTGCTGTAGTTACTGTGCCCAGAGAGGGAAGGAGGCAGGAGTAACTATATTGATGACCTATTGTCAATGGTATAATGGTGCAATATTTTGTGATCTACCTCCTTATCTACATTTTTAATAGACCTGTTACTTTTCATTAGAATCTTGCCTTCTAGTGTGCATTTTAGAAAAGTCATTTCAATATACCTAATAAGAAGTTTTGGAGGAGGATTCAAGGGTTCCTCATCTCTTGGCCATAGATAAGAGGGGTAATGGATCGCCCGCCAGGGCCATGGGGTACCCGATATCGGGCCGCTTCTTAAAGGGGCAGTGTCACGGCAGCAGTGACCCAGTCCATGGCCCTGGGAGTCCAAAAAAAGGGATAGTGAAAAAAGGATGATAAAGTTTGTAATAAAATGTTTCTAACGCCACCCGTGGTATTTGGTCAGGGGATCGACGCTACAATGCAGATCCTCTGGGATGATGATAGGGCAGCAAAGATGGTTAAGCTCTCCATGGGTAAAGCTGTGTCTCAGTGCAGTTAGGATATTAAAGGGGGATGTTGGTGGTGCATGTGGTGCAGGACCAGTGACGCAGGAATGATTCAGAGGACATAGCAGGGTGCAGTTTCCATCGTTTTACTCACAATTCTTGTGTAAACAGATGCCAACTTGGTGCCGTGTCCTCCAGGTGAGGGGTCCAGCAAACTCCCAGGTAGATCAGGATACACCTTTCCAGCACTCCCTTCAGTATGTTCCTTTCCTGGCCGTCTCACTGCGCTGGCTTCCTCCCTCCAGCTTAGCACCTACACAATCAGTTTCCCAAGCCAACAGCTGCGGACCTTGTCGGGCGACGTCCTCTGAGTCCCCCTGCTCCTATATGGCTGCCTTTTCGGCAAATAATTGTGGATGTGGCTGAGGCACGTACAGATACCTCCGCCTCTGGCTTGCTAGCTGAGTCTTGCAGTCCTCCACTAGTCTTGGGGGCCGGTTCCCCTACTGCTACCTGGTCCCTCCAATACTGGATCGGGCCCCACGGGTGGCATCTGGACTTCCTGTGCCCCTAGAACCCATTCTGTCCTCCTGGGAACTTCCTTCTGACTCCCCTTTTTAGCTTGCTCTTCCTAGCTCCCTCTGACAGAGAGCTCCTTGTCAGTATGTCCGCTCACTTTCACTTCCTCCTCACAACTCACTGTTGTTCCCGCTCTCTAATCTCCTCCCCCTTTCTCTACCTTCTCCACCCACACCCCAACATCCTTTCCTACCCAGCCTGAGATGAGGCCCTCCTCCCTTGGGGTATGCCCAGGTGACCTGACTGAACTAGTGTGTGTTGGGTGTGAGTGTTAAAGTCCTGGTTAGTGCTCCCTCCTTACCTGAGAGTGGGATACCACACCTCTGGATGAGGTGCAGTACCTCTGTGGTGACTGGACCCTCAGGGGCGCCACAGTAACAAAGAGCATCTTTCTCTCTGGAGGATCTGTCCTGCCCTGCCTTGCACAGAAAACTCCATGATATGAATGGGCAATGTGCAATACTTCATTTCTCCTCTGGGTGTGCTGCAGGTAAATGAACCACATCTTTTTACAAAAATAGGTCCAAGCAGGGCGTCACTTTTTTATCAGACTGTTATTAAGTGACCCTTCTAAATAGTACGAATTGTCCAAAACATTACATTTTTATGGTATGAAGTAAAATTAATTGTTTTTGCCAAGAGGTTCATATCATGCAATAATTATTCATTATGTAGGTTGAGGGGCACATTAGGAGTCCACCACTATTATTTTACATTTATAGGTGAAGTTTCTGTTTCTGATAGGATAAGTTCAGATGAGCGTAATAAAAAAAAAAAAATTGCCTGATTTTCAACCTGATTTTTTCTGTTTCGTTCATCCGTTTTTAAGAAAATTTACAAGACCAAATACACTTTCCGATGGAATGAATTGCAATGTATCTGTTAAAATCGGATTCTATGGGGATTTTATTTGCGCACCCATAGACTTGACTGGGCAAATCTCATCCAAAAAGCAAATCCATTTTTTTTTTCCAAAAACAGGTATTATGCTACTTCACCAAAAAAAAAAAGAAAACAAAACAGAAAGAAAAACAAAACAACAGAATATTCGATACTGTATCTAAAGAATCATAACAAATCTAAAAAAAAGAACATGAAATTTAAACACCGCTGGGAACTACATGTAGTAAAAAAAACCTTAACAGGGATGTTGAAATTTCATTTTTTTCCATTATACCCCCAAAAGTCTGCTAATCAATAATTTGTAGAAATTCCAATTTGTTTTTTATTAAAAATAGTGACTCTTGGGAAGGCCGCGTCATAAAAATAATTATTTTCCATGAAATTTTAATATTGTGCAAAAGCAGCAACACATAAAAATACAATACATAAAATAATAATAAAAAAATAAGAAATTATACGTTTAGGATTGCTAGCCTTAGTCGCACTGATGCATTGACGAAAAGTAAAATGTTGTCTATGCTACTGAGCAAAGTTGAGCAAAAACAGAAAAGGGCCCCTGTGCAAGAACAATATATCGGCCTTTCGCAGTCCAATAGCTCATGATAAGGCACAAATCCATATGTTTTGGAGTTATTAGTGCCCCCCTCACCTCCTGGACCCCTGTGTGACTGCACAGATTGAACCAATGACATGCCCACCCCTAGCTGGGGCTAGTTAGCACCAAAGTACCTATGATGATGGGGCGAAGATCTTGGCCGCAGAAGACTGCCCTAGTCCTACTGACATAGAAATCCAGACTGGACCCCGGACCAGACTGGACCCTGTACTACAAATATTTTTACTCAACTCTATTACTGAAGAAAATTATTAATTAAAAAAAAATTGCAGTTTTGAGCTGAAAAAGTCTCTCTCTGTTTCCATCAGACTTCCTGTGGAACTCTAAACTTTGCAATGAACTTCCAGGAGAAGTCTGTGTTTGCCGTTTAGCACCGGACACTAACTGACCGGTATGAATCCCGAACTTTTAAGTTGAACCCCGAACTTTTAAGTTCGGGTTTGCTCATCTCTAGTCATGATATTTCCAAAGTAGTGATGAGCAGGCCAATGTGTGACATGATGCTCCATGAGGTCTAGTGAGCACTGTGAGGAAGGAAGACCGGACCGGTGGGAACCAACTGCATAGAGCAGGGTTCCCCAACTCCAGTCCTCAAGGCCCACCAACAGGTCATGTTTTCAGGATTTCCTTAGTATTGCCCAGGTGATAATTATATCTCCCTGGGCAATACAAAGGAAATCCTGAAAACAAGACCTGTTGGTGGGCCTTGAGGACTGGAGTTGGGGAACCCTGGCATAGAGGACAGAGTCATAGCTAGGGGTTCAGTTCAGGTGGGGGGTGATACGATGTCGCACCCTATTAGTGGGAACTGTAGCAGATGCCCATGCCATTACTGAAAATAAATCACTATACAATAACCAACACTGATATGACTCCCAGGGCCGGCTCCAGGTTTTTATGGGCCCTGGGCGAAAGAGTTTCAATGGGCCTCTTTAACACATACCACAATTCATGATGCACAGATACGGCAGAGAAATATAGGTATAGTACAATGCCAAAGATTTCACTTACTTCATACATTACATGAGTGATATCTATTGTAAATTCTACAATAGCTCAAAAGACAAACAGTATAGTCCTCAATACAGTATTATGGGCACCACACAGTGCTCCATGCAGAATAATGAGCCCCATATATTGCTTCATACAGTATAAGATATAAGATGCTCCATATATGCTAGGCCCCAAATGATGCTCCATATATAATGGGCCCCATATGATGTTCCATATATAATGGACCCTATATATGATGCTTCAGTGCATGATGGGCCTCATATAATGCTTCATATATAATGGACCTATATATGATGCTCCAGTACATTATGGGCCCCATATAATGCTCCATATATGATGCTCCAGTGTATGATGGGCCCATATATGATGCTCCAGTGTATGATGGGTCCATATATTGCGCCAAACATAAAAGAAAACAAAAAATGAAATACTCACCTCTCCTCACTGGCCGCTGTTCTGCTCCAGGCACCGGCCCCCTTTACTGGCACTGGGCCCCCATAGCATGCCGGTGTCCCCGACTGTGAGTGGGCCCCCCCGCCTGCTCAGGGCCCCGGCACTTGCCCAGGTGCGCTGGGTGCTGACGCCGGCCCTGATGACTCCTATATGTTGACCACATAGTTGTAGATACCAGCCCTGTAGAACATACCAGTAATTACAGTATGCCTTGTAAATAAAGACTTACAGCTGACATTCTCTTTGTTGGAGTTGTTCCATCCATCTGGTCCAGACCGACATGACAACTTCTCCATCCATGAATCATCTGCAGAGATTACAACAGACACACTTGACTTCTCACATTTCCAGCGCTGTCTCCATCTATTCCCAACCTGCTCAAACTCCCCATCCTGCCGTCACCCCAATACTAAGCCATTGCTGCCATATGTGTCCCAATTACTGCACCTGCTGTGTGGTACAGAAATAGTGCTTCTCATAGAGCCCCACATAATATAGCCCACCACAGGAAAATGCTTTCTTTTTGACCTCTAGATAGTAAAATTGATCCAAAGTATATATTAATGCCCTGTGCATATGCTCTAGAAAACAGTGCCCATATTTTTTCCCTAGAAAATAATAATGCCCTCTGTGGGCCCCTTTGACAGTCACAATATCCTGTGAGCCCCTATAACAATAAGTGCCCACTAACATTGACGTCGTCACAGCTTCCCTATTCACAATATGATGTTCCCACAGCTCCTCTCTACACAGTGTGATGTCCCCATAGCTACCCTGTGCACAATATAATGTCCACACAGCCCTCTATACATAATATGATGTCTCCACAGCTCCACTATACACAGTATGATGTCCCCACAGCTCCTCACTGCAAAGTTTGATGTCCCCATAGCTTCCCTATACAAAGTATGATGCCCATACAGCTATATATGCAAAGTTTAATGGACCCACAGTATATGATGTCCCTACAACTCCCCACTATATAGTATATTGCCCCCATAGCTCCCTTATACACAGTATGATATGCCCACAGCTCCCTTAAATACGGTATGATGTCCCCACTTCTTCCTATAAACAGTATGATATTCCCACAGCTCCCCTATATACAGTATGATGATCCCACAGCTCTCTATACAAAGTATAATGGGCCTACAAGTCCCCTATACATGATATGATATCCTTACAACTCCCCTATACACAGTATGATGTTTCCACAGCTCTCTTATACACACTATCATGGCCCACAACTTCTCTAAATGATGCCCACACAGCTTCCCTCTACACAGTATGATTATCCCACAGCTCCCCTATGCACAGTATGATGGGCCCATAGCTGACCTCTATAGAGTATGATGTCCCCATAGACCCCTATACACAGTATGCTGTCCCCACAGCTCCCCTCTATACAGTGTGATGTCCCCACAGTTCCTCTCTACAGAGTATGATGCTTCCACAGCTCTCCTATACACACTTTAATGCCCCCCAAACTGTACCATGCTCCCACACTAGTTCCCACACTGTATGATGGGCCCCACAGTAGCCCCCACAGTGTATAATGGCCTCTTACTAGCTCCCACACTGTACAATGGCCCTATAAAAGTCCTCACACTGTTTGATGGCCCCCACATTATTTTACAATGGCCCCACAGTAGCTACCACACTGTATGATGGATCCACAGTAGCTTACACACTGTATAATGCCCCCTCACTGTATAATGGCTTCCACAATAGTCCCCAAAGTGTATGATGGTCTCCACAGTAGTTTCCACTCTGTATGATGGCCCCCTTAGTAGCTCCAATGCTGTATGAGGGCCCCCTTAGTAGCCCCCACTCTGTATGAGGGACCTCTAAGTAGACCCCACTCTGTATAAGGTCACACTTAGTAGTTGACACTCTATTTGAGGGCCTCGTTAATAGCCCAAATGCTGTATAATGGCCCCCTCAGTAGCCCCCACACTGTATGAGGACCCCTTTGTAGTCTACACACTGTATCATGGTCCCTTTAGTAGCCTCCATGCTGTATGATGGCCCCCTTAGTAGTACCCTACTATGTTTGATGGCCGCCTTAGTAGACCCCACTATATACAGTATGAGGGCTCCCTGTTAGCTCCTACTAAGTATGAGGATGGGGGAAGGGGCACTGACAGCTTAAGAGCTTATGTCCCCTATGCAAGTAATGTGTCTGGGCCCCCTTTCCTGGCCAACACTATGTTTATGATGAGGGCAATCTGGCCACAGGCCCTCCGGAGCCTCGATCTCAGATCAACAGGCTAGATTGCCTTCATTATTACTGCCCTGCAAGCAGGGGCGTACTTAGAAATCGCGGGGCCCCATAGCAAAAGTTTATTTTTCAATAAAATGCAATTTAATTATTTAAAAATCCTACAATGTGATTTTCTGGATTTTTTTTTAAGTTTCTGTCTCTCACAGTTAAAGTGTACCTACGATAAAAATTA
>VIAB01003178.1:53658-64589 GCA_009801035.1 Oophaga pumilio
GGATGTGACATTTGGGCAGCGCTTAGATATGTAAGGTGGCACATAAGCACACAGTAGTGTTAGGCTTTTTGCTTTTGACATTTAGCTGACAGAACTGGAATGAAGAGCTCAGCATGGAATGATGGATATCTGCAAAGAATTCTTGTATGTGCGAAATTACATAATCGGAAGCATTCTGGATAGAGACTTGGTACAAAAATAAGACAAAAGACTTCCCATGGGGGACTATTTACTTACCCTACAGTATGTGCCACCTACAGAACAGGAAAGCATTGTTCTGGGTCTGTCAACATATATAATACCTTCCAATCTACATATAAAAAGGAAGGCAGAGTGAAGGTCCATTTTCATTGAAATATTATCATGAAATGAGCCTTCCTAGGAACGCTTTTTGACAATAATCTTCAAGTCTAAAAAGGTTGCCCCTCGCCAGGTCAATGAGAGTTTTGTGCTGCACAAAAGCGTTCTCAGCAGCACATTGTTCTGCGTTAAGACTAGAGTTGAGCGAATATGTTTGGATTCGGTCGCCGATTATGAATCTGACATATTCATGCCATATTGGTACCTATTCTTGTCGAATATATGTTTAATGATCAGTTCCGAACATATTACCGTAGTTTATTTCCACTCCCATTGACTCCAATATTGGCCACCGATCGTAATCGGAATTTTGAAAAATTCGCTCACCTCTAGTTGAGAAGACTCGCGCTGCTGAGACCAATGGGAGCCTTTCTATTAGAGATCGTCCAGTGCGTATCATTAAGGCTGAGTAAACAGGCTACTAAACGACCATCGATGGTTATGGGAAAGATATATATCTTTGTACCGTGTTAGCCAATTTACCAGTCTGTGAATGTAAACCCAACTTACTGCTGGGCTTTGTTAGGTCTACCAGATAATATGACCTACCCTACATCTGGACAGGACATGTCCACTATCAACTGCTTTAAAAATGTTGTTATCATTGCCCACACAGGACATAACGACAAGGTCTATTACGGCATAAGAGTAATTACCTATAAAGGCTCCCGTACATAGTAGAATTAAACAGGCTGAAAATCCTAATTTATTTGGGCCCGACAGACCATCTAATGTGTATGAGGACCTCCTGACTCTTCCCTGACAAATGATGTCAGGGAACAGATAGATTTTGCATGTTGAATTTCAATACCCGATTGGTTTTCTTCTAAGGGTAGATACTCTGCCGCCGGATGTGCCTGGAAGTGTTTCGTACCCTTTACCCAACAAGAAGAAAAGCACACTGGGCTGAAGGCAAGCATGTATATAAATGGGAGAGCGCGGGCGTCAGAAGGAATGGCTGTTGGCCAAAGAAGTTTGAGCGTTTCAGTCAACAGCTATGGAAAGTGTATGGCCAACCTAAGAAATAGACCCTAGTGATAACTGATTGACTCCAAATTGGGTTGTCACTTCGCGTGTCTTTGGTGCCTGTTGCATTAAGGGCAAATTATTGAGTCACATCCCAGGCCTACTATTGTACCACATGGTAGTCTGATGGGTCAGTCTGAGTCTAAACAAACTGAAATACAAGTACCCTAAACAGGAATAAGGGTGGGTTTCTTTCATTTAGACAATTCCATAGCATGTTGTATTTTCTATGAGGATTTAAAGGAAATCTGTCAGAAGGATTTCACCTCCAAACTGCACATGTAGCAAATACAAGGCTGGCAATACCTTTATCCAACAAATGGGTTCCTCCGTCACCAAGAAATCGCTATTAGAATCAATATGCAAATGAGTCTGAAGTGCTCTCAGTCTGTGGAAGCACTTCCTGAGCCTCTCTCACTCTCACTCTCTTTCCGGTTCGACACCACCTTCACTACCAGCTCACTTACTTGAAGTCACACAGCAAAGAAGGCAGCACTGAGCATGGAACAACGCCAGAGTGACAGAAGCTTGGGAAGTGCTTCCATGTGCTAAAAGCACTTTAGCCTAATTTGCATATTGGTTCAAATGGAAGAACTGACTTGGTGGCTAAAGTTTGATGCTATCAAAAGACAATTTGAGCTAGAATAAAATGGATAAACAGAACAATCTTATGCACTGAATAAATGAGTTAAAATATAATAAAATGCACCTTTATATAATATATCTGATTAACAAAAATGGTGAAACCAAGTGATGTTTAAAGGGGATCTGCCACCGCATTTTTGTGATATCAGTTAAAGATATCACTGAATTGTGCGTCCCATAAGCAATCTATTGGTACCTATCATATCCCCTGACACCCCAGTTTTGATGTCAAAATAACTTTGTAAACTTCGTTTCTCAGTATGCAAATACATGCGGTCCGGTCCGATGGGCGGCGTTTACTCTCATTCCCCCACCGCCTCCTGTCTTGCCCTACGCACGTTTCTTCTTCTTAGTTTCCTCGCGTGTGCGCAGTATGCTTTGCCCAACAGTGGGCAAAGCATAAAATCATTACTGCGCATGCACCACTATTTTGCCTGACTTTCCTTGCCCCGGAAGTCATCCAAGGCAAGCAGTCATTTCCTGGACGCCGGAAATACTGGCGCATGCGCAGAACTGATGTTCTACTTTGCCCACTGTTGGGCAAAGCACACTGAGCACGCACGAGGGCACTTTTCAATGCGCAAGCGTGGAAACAGTACACAGTCTGTGATATTCACAGATGAAGATTCGTGCAACAAGCCGAGGAGCGGGGGGAATGGAAATAAACTCCGCCCATCGGACCGGACCGCATGTATTTGCATATTGAGAAACGAAGTTTACAAAGGTATTTTGACATCAAAACTGGGTTATGATAGGTACCAATAGATTGCTTATGGGACGCACAATTCAGTGATATCTTTACCTGACATCACAAAAATGGGGTGACAGATTCCCTTTAAACAAATAAATATATCACCTGCATAGGAATTTGCCTACATGGAGCTAAAAGGCATAAAGTGCAAACAATGCATACGGCAAACATGCACATAGGGTGCATATATATATGCAAATAGTGGATTTTTGCTACTTATTTTGGAATGGACAGGTAACAGGTATAGCTAACTAAAGTTATTGCTGGACTTGTCTTTGCAGGAGCTACATAAACAGTATTAGGGTGAAATCCCCCCGACAGACTCCCTTTAACCATTTGTAATGCAGATTCAGTAGATATATATCCACCATGTGTATCCTCACTCTGTGAATATAGAGAAAGCGAGGAATGCTGGGGGATTTTAGCAGCAAATTTGTACATTGTACCAGATTTGCAGCAGATGTAGGGCTTGTGAGCTAATAATGCTGAGCATGCCCCAATGAGCCGGCAGATAGGAATGTTACATTGCATATGTGACTATGGAGGCTTCATAGTAAATCAGCATAACTGTACATCACACGGGCCGACAACCCAGAAAAAAAATGATCTACTATAAATACAACGCTACGGTCGCTGCATCGTAACGCACAGACATGATTACTAGATGTATGCAGCCATGCATGCCCTAATAATTTATATAAGCATAGATTACATAACTGGAAGCCTACAATGGATTACTGTACCCTGGACGTGGTGATCGATCAGAAGTATGGCTCATATAGTACATACTTGTAACGCTCAGCTGCTGAGCTGTATTACCGAGCACGAAGTAGAAACCGCCATAATAAGGCAGGCATGAGACACTAATATATATTGCCTAATAAATTGCAAAGCCTGAATTAGCACCCCGCGGATCCCAGTGATTGCTTGTCCCCGCATACAAAACAGTCTTTGTCTTCATTCTTTCCAAATACATATATAGACATGTGAGCAGAACCGGGTGAAACATTCAGATTTTATTATTATTTATCAGTCTGGAGATTTGTAAGTTCTCCTATACGATCGATGCCATTGTTCATATATAGGAGTAGCTTAGGGTTAATCCTTTATCGGAGACAATGCTGAGGGCAGCCGGGAATCCATACATCAATACAATATACACTATATGGAATAAAGTATTGTGCCCCCTTAAAATTACACCTACAGGAGCATTTATGACACCTCACTCTAAATCATTCATAGCCATTAATATGAAGTTGCTCTCCGTCGTCCCCTTACAGCTATCCATTCTTCTTGGAAGGGTGTCTACAAGATTTCTGTGTCTGTTTGAATTTTTACCCATTCATGAAGATCATTTGTGAGGTCAGACACTGATGTTGGGGGAGAATTATCCAGTCTAATTCATCCCTAATCTAGTTCATCATGTTCTTCCTCACCAAACTTCTCCAACCATGTCTTTATGGACCTTCAGTTATGGGGAACAGAAAAGGACTTCCCCCAAACTGTTTCCACAAAGTGTCCAAAATGTCTTTAGGCTGAAGAATTAATATTTACCTTTAATGGAACTAAGGGGCAGATGCCGACTCATGAAAAACAACACCTTTCATCTTTCCTCCACCAAACTGTACAGTCAGGAGACTGTCACCTGCCTGACTATATTATACTGTTATTCGGAGGGAGCTCATGGTGTCCAATCACGCAGCCCTTTAATAGGTGTCCCCAATACTTTTACCCATATAGTATATGGGTGTGTACATGTATATATATGTGTTCGTGTTTCGATCCTTCAATGCAATATGTTTTTGCTCCATAATGAGTCTTCTGTGCTCTCCCCCTGAGGCGCCATTCTTCATTAGAAAGGCCGTCCAGGATTAGAGAAACATGCTTCCTTTCCTCCAAAAACAGCGCCAGACCATTCTACAGGTTGTATGAGGTACTGCAGCCCAGAGCCACTGTGTTTTGCTGCAAATTTTGTCGTGGATTCAACGGGGATGTTACAACTACTAGACTTAGAGGGGTGAAATCTGCAATGAAAAAAAAGCACGTACAGTAGCTGAGACTTGCCAAAATCTCATCCACATGTCAGCTACCGTGTTCCTCTGCGGATTATACCTGTGCAAATCTATGGTTCAAATTTTCAGTCTTTCGATCCCGAGTACATGTGTACATTGAACGAGATGCCAAAAATGAAGTTTGAGGCACATGGCTGTAAACATAACTCTTTACATGGCTATTGTCACTCTCCATTTTTGGATTTGTGACAGCTCTGGCTCTGCTTTAATTTAAATGTAGTTTTTTGCTTTCATGCCAGCAGGCATTAATGTCTGTTTTCCTTGATGCAGCGGCTGAGTTGCTGGTCAGTTGATGTGGGTGGTGACCACTCCCACCATCCTTTAAATAGTCACATGATGCATCAGCTGACTGTTGGTGATAGAGTTATTCTATGTAGACCAGCCGTGGAGTTGCAGCTCTCTGGTGTCAGCGCTGAATCGGCTACCTCTCTGGAGTTCGGGGTCCTGTTTTCTGCGTTCTCTGCAGTGTGGAGCTTGGAAGCGGTGCCTGGAGCTAAGTTACTGGTGTATTTACCTTGTCTGTCTCGTGCTTGTCACTATCACCTGTATCTGTATCATCTGCAGTGGTGATGCTAGCGTTCTTGCCGACCAGTGCACTAGCCAGGGTTAAGTGAGGTGACAGCTAGGGATGAGGCTTGTGATGGCGGCGGGGGGGGGTAAGGACCCATATAGAGCATTAGGGGAGCTTAGGGATAGGCACAGGCCAAGTTAGGAGGTGCGCCATCCCTCCTTCCCTACTATTAGGGCCTTCCTCCCCCTTTTTCCATCCCATTGTTGGTGTTTGTTGTGCCATCCGCAGTACCGACCCTTATGGCCATGACATTTACATTCAATCACAGATCAGAATAAGGACACGGTAATTACTGGACACCAATAATGAACGGCATAGTAAGGCACAATGTGGCTCAATGAGACGGCCATTTCTAGGAGCCAACTCTTGTTATCTCGAATGTAGTGCTCCAGAGGTTGGACAGCAGGCCACATACTGCCGTCCCAGACAGCTCCCTTGGGCTGTGCACATGTATCTTTTCCCAGCTAGAAATAGATTAAAAAAAATTGTAGGCTACCTCTGTGGATTTTTGCTGACGAACATGTTCACATTGTCTCCCGGGCCTTGAACGGCAGATGCCAAACGCTATCGGGCTCTGTATACAAAGCAGCAGCTTACAGTCTTCTCAGCATAGCCAGTGGGCCTTTTTTTACCATACTCTTATTGTCTGAAGAACAGCAATAGTCTGGTACAAAGAGGACTAGGAAATATATCACTCCGAATCATAGCAGAGCGATATGATGCAGCAATGCTACAGGCTCACTCACGCATAGAAAAGTACATGGCTAATATCAGTAATTAAAATAAGCGTAGGCAACCTGTGACTACCCAGCTGTTGCTAAACTGCAAGCCCCTGTGGGCAGACAGGGCATACTAGAGTTCACAGCAGCTGGAGATGCACTGGTTACAAACCTCTGAATTAAGGCTGCAAGCACTAGAGGGGATGACTGAAGAAGAAAATATTTTATCTCAAGGTCATGCACACAAGGTCAAAAGGATTCTTAGAAGGAAAATACGGAGAAAATGCCTGGATATGATACTGGGTCAAGCATCAGAATTGCGTGTGAAATCTCCAGAGTCGAATTATTTACACATAGTTATCAATACCATGGATGGCAAAAAGAACAAACAAATCAATTTTGGAACAAATCAAGCCAAACATGTCACTTGAAGCAAGGATCACCAAACTACAACTTGTCTACTTTGGACACATCATGGAGAAGGACATCATGGTCAGAAGAATAGTAGAAACAAGGCGAAGAGGAAGACCAGCAACTCAATGGCTTGACACTATCAAGTTAACTGTGGAGAAGACCCTGGTGGACCTATCAAGGCTTACACAAGATTGATCTTCCTACAGATCGTTCATCCATCAAGTCACTATGGCTTGAGATTGAGCCAAAGGCCGTTAAATAAAAAAAGGTATGGTGTTATACTGTAGATCTCCAGGTTATAGTGCCATTGGACTGGACATTGTATCAAATAAACAATCCCTCTTTATACAGCCTAAAAATTCCCACCTTAGAAGCACTAAATTAACCCAGATGAAGGAAGTGAATGTTAGATGCAGGGCTAGAATACTAAGAAAAAAGCAAAGTACGTTTTCTGTAACTTCACAGTATATGCTATTAGATACTAACTACACCATTCCCCTGCCAATATCCCATGAACCTCATATTGGAGCCTAAAATGTAGTACCTCAAGGGCAGGGACAGATATAGGCAAAAGAGGGCCCCTGTGCAAGAATAGTATATGGGCCCTTTGCAGTCCAATAGTTTAACATGATGCGCTCCTTTATGTATCTGTGACAGAAGCTACCTTGAAGTGGCCACCTTACCTCTTGGGCCCCTGTGTATCTGCACCAATGTCCACCCCTGTCCCAAGACTCAGTCTTGATTGGCTGAACAACCAGTTCTGAGCTCCAAAATAATGTCAGCTTTACAACTCTTGGTGCCAAGGCTATCATGTGAGGATCTGTATAGGGTGACCAGTCCAAGTGCCAAAGGCAACGGATCCCCATTATTTACTGGGCCTTTACCAGTGCAGCCTAATGAAAATGCCAATGTCCTCCCATTACTCTTCATCTCACTATGTCCTATGCAGTCATTTCCATAAACATATCTATCTAGATGACGACAGTTTGGGGAAGGAGTCCACTCAGCCACGATTTACACTGGTGACATCCGCCATACGCATATAGTGCAAGTCTGGACTGGCATCAGGAGCTGAGCCCACGCCATAGAGCGTGGGGACGAGCTGTGTTGTAGTTGAGCCAATATGCGAGTCTAGCTGCTTTTAAGAGAATGGCAATGTTACTTCTGACGCCCATCACTCCCTCCCCACAACGCTTTGGTAGGATGTCAGTGGCATGGTCATGTCAGCCGAGGGCCTCTTGAAGATGCTGATCTGCGTGCGTCATAGGAGATCGGCAATTTACAACACAGCACAATATTACAGTACTTACAGCGTATTGTACAAGCAATCAAGTGATTGCAGGCTCAAATTCCTTGCAGGGAGTAAGAAAAATGAAAAATATTTGTAAACAATATCTAAAAGTTCTCACCTTTTCTTGTAACGTAACTAAAATGTAACTAAAATAGGCAAAAAAAAAAATCAACATTTTTGGTATTGTCACATGCGCAATATCAGAAGGCTTAACCCATACGGTAGGTAATTAGTAAAACATAAAAAACAATAAAAATTTGGTATCACCACACCCGTAGTGACACACAGGACAACGTTTAACATGTCATTTTTACCATGAATGGAGCTATGTAAAAAAAAAACTGAAAAACAATTGATTTTTTTTCCCTTCAAACAGCACATAACATGATCAAAGGAATGGGGTCCTTCATAGCTATAACTTAGACCGCAAAAGCAAGTCCTCATATAGAGGAGTCCACTGACAAATCAAAAATTTATTGGACTTGGAAATGGAAAAATCGAAATCGAAAAAGGGCCTACTTTGTCTATGTACATTAAAAATGGCTGATAGCGCTCACCATTATCAAAGGAGGGTAATGTCTGGCTTTGTGTGGACAAATACTTACTGGATACATGGATTTTAATTAATACTTCAAAACCATGTTTTATGCTGTACTGGCTTCCTACCTGCTCCAGTATCTATAAGTGTAAAATCAAAAACTAAAGGAAATCCGACTGTCAGCTGACGGCTATCACTCCCTACTCCTCCATATACATGAACGCTTGGCAGAGCATTCACGTGTTTTGTATGGGGACAGCAGACTAGTTGGCAGTGGCTTGTCTACGAAGCACTAGAATGATTGAGCATTTGAAGTCATATTGCCTGATCTTTATTTCCCCTACATTAAACAATGGACCCCATGATAAAGGTATCGTCGGGTTCGATTGGCTTTAGGCTTAAGTCTATGTGGTCTTAAAGGGCATTCGTCAGTAGGATTAACCCTCCAAAGCCGTGTATATGGGCATGCAGGTCATAGAAAGTTGAATAAAATGACACCTTGATATCTGCAATCCGATGAATTGTTCCAGAGAAATCCATGTTTTTCAAATATGTAAATGAGATGAAAAGATCTCTGTTCCAGAGTGGGATCTTTCAGCTCATTTACATATTTGAAAAACGTGGATTTCTCTGGAACCATTCATCGGATTGCAGACATCAAGGAATCATTTTATTCAACTTCCTGTGACCTACATGTCCATGCAGACATCTCAGAAGGGTTTTTCCTACAGACAAATCCCCTTTAAATGAATAAATTCTCTGTACTATACTGAAAAATATGTTGGTGCTATGTAATAAACAATAATAAAAAAGAAAGAAATGGAAAGGTAATTTCTACATACAAAATCAGTAGACTCATCTTCTGCTATTACTTACAGTAGAAGTCCACCATTGGAGAAGTGCAGTATGCGGAATTTATACTCCGTCTTGTGCTATCAGCAGCAAACATAGGGCTGAGAGGCTGTGCAATGTGCTTAAGGCTATCACAACCTCGTCTTTTGCTTCCTGCATGTACCGTTGATAAATTCTGCTTATTTTACCAGGTAAAGCAGTTTGTGAAGGAAGCAATTTAGGTAGTAGAAGTGCATTAAGAAATTGCTGATAATGCAAATTTTAAGGCTGAAACTGTAATTTAGCATAAAGCCATCATTTAGGTTTTACACTCCAGTGAAAAGGGTCATTTTCTTATTTATGTTTCCCTTTACAAAATTGCCATTTTCGGCTTTCCTGCTGTTTTATTAATAAGACAAAAACGCTATAAAACAATCCAAAAATGTACTTTGCAAAAACAAAAAGCTGCAGGGGGTTTGAATATTGAAGGAAACTATAGTGGAAACCCACGTAGAACTTTGTGACCTACACAGCAAAATGCACATGGTCATCTACAAAAGACCTAAAGGTGGAAGCTCACATTAGTCAAAAGTTGATTGCAAATGACGATTTCAACCAAAATAGACATTGCGGTAGTTTGGTGAAATTTACCGATGAACGATGATGACCATCGTCTTGAAAGAAGTTGGCCAAGTCTAGTTCCTAAACACAATATTTCCGTGAAGGAACATTCCCAAAAAGATTGTCCTTTCACCAGGTGTCATTAGACATGTATCACTTGTGTCAAGGACAATAGCAGTCAGCATGGACCAGGATCCGAATAAATGGGCTCCCATCACTCGGTGAATAGTCGTTGGTTCAACCATCAACCGTCTTCCATCCCGTGTGTATTAGTCTTTGCCTGATGAAGAGACCTGAGTAGTCTCGAAAGCTTGCAATTTGTTACCATCTTTTCAGTTAGCCATTAAAAGGTATCAACCACTGAGGACTCTCAACTCTAAATATTTTTCTATCTACTGGCTAACACGATACGAAGATACACATCTGGCCACCTTTAGTAATTTCTGGCTGTTTAGCTCACTAACAAATCATGCGACTACAGAGCAAACTGGAAGAATTGAAGATGTTGACAGAAGGTTGCAATAATGAAATGTGAATTTGGAGACGATATACAAAGAATGACTTACAGACTGTTAAAGGCGGCGTATATTCATGTATGATGCGTAACTTGTCAAATACAATCATGCAGTGTAATCTACTGTGCAATGTGACTTCGCCTTACAGTTTAGTCACATATGTGATTATATTCATTGATATACTGTCAGGCTGCTCTTTAAATGGCTTTCAGTGACAGAATCAACTTCACTCGGCAGCCGTAACTTATCTTGACATCTTGAAGTACAACAGTCATCTCTCTTATAATATTCTATCTATCTATGCAAAAAGTACACTAGTTTTTGGCCCATATGGAAAAATCAACGTTTGGGCGAAATTACACAAAGGCTCTGTGTACTTGAGCCAAAACTTTGCCTTTTTTCCACATCGGTCAGTAAACGCCTGTACTCTCTGCATAGAATGGAATGGTGTGTGCCAGCAGCAAATGATTCAACTCCGCTGGAATTATCCTTGCAATAAGGGTCCATAGGAATAGCCAGACCAACGGGACTTTGGGTGCGTACACAACAGCACAGACAGTGAAACTCCAAAAGTGGA
>VIAB01003178.1:72859-85326 GCA_009801035.1 Oophaga pumilio
CATTATCAATTCCTTGGATATCTGTTTGTATCCCTTTCCCGTTTTAAACAGCTCAACTACCTTTTACCATAGCTCTGTTGACAATTCTTTTGCTTTCCCTATAACTCACAATCCAGAAACTTCAGTGGCTGGATGAAAGATGCAAGAGTCTGTCTGGATACCAGAAACTCACTCAGTATTTATGCACACACACTGATTACAAGCAAACAGGTCTCAGGTGAGGATGTTACCTTTAGTAGCCAGTCAAACCCATTTGTGTCAACTTCTGTGCATGTTACCAGGACAAAATCACCAGGGTATGTGAACTTTTGATCAGGGTCATTTGGATGTTTTGGGTTGTCATTATGATTTAAAAAGAGAAAAAACAGTAGTTTGACAATAAATGGCTTCACCCAACCACTAACCATGAGTGGAGAAAAAGTTTTGTTATCATTCATATTCTCTGAAAAAAGGCCAAGAAAGCAAAAATTATACCGGGGTATGTAAACTTTTGAGCAAAACTGTAGCACTGTGTACTTACAATTGCTCATTTTGCTTTTCTACCCAGTTAATTCTTCTCTTTTCCATTCGGTTTATGACATCACGTGATGAAAAACTGACTAGTTGAATCATTCTAAGCTCTATGTAGAAATAAGAAGTCAATTTTATCTGCATCACTGCAAAAGTCCCTGGCAGGAGGGAGGGAGCAGCTGGGACAGGAGTTGGAGTGAGATGACTCATGCAGGAACAAGAGACTTCCTGTTTCTACATAGAGCAGAGAAAAGAGAAAAATTAACTGCGTAGAAAGGCAAAATGAGCAACTGTAAGTGCACAGTGCTGTATGATATGATGGCTGCAATATACTAAGAGGATAAAAACTCTTAAATGTTTTAAGACCTGTCACTTGTCATAAATAAGTATTTTTTTTACCTGTTGGATATGGCCCCTTGTATGATATTAGTCTTTTCAGACAAGTAGGCATGGTCATCAACTCTTCTCTATGGGAGTCTTTTTAGGACAATGCCCAGATGGCTAAAAGACTAGATTTACATACAGAGAAGAGGAGGTCATATCTCAGGAATATAAAGGAGCAGAAACAAAAAATAAACTACGTCAGATTCAGGAGAACAGCAGCATTTACACCAGCCAAGAAATGACAGATTTATGGTGACAGGTCCTCTTTACTCTCCCCTAAGTTGTGCTGCAGGGAAATTAAACATTGGCCTGATCATCCTGTCTATAAATGTAACCAATGTACTGATGAATAAAGTGATATTGTTCAAGGGTTTCCTTATAAATTCTAATGTGGGAGTTTCTGTATTGCTTCACATTTATCAAATCAGGTAAGGCAGGATGCACAGAAAAAATATATATTCTGCATGTGTCGGTATAAGAATTTAATACCTTGTCTGTTGACTACTTTTACTGTGCAGAAACCTAAATAGAACAGATGATGAAAGACTTTCAGCTTGGGCAGGAGAACTGATGGACACCTGCCGTGCCGCTTGCCATGTAGATTGTACTGTTTCTTAGTTACGGGAGCATG
The DNA here is from genome assembly GCA_009801035.1 of Oophaga pumilio. Taxonomy (NCBI): domain Eukaryota; kingdom Metazoa; phylum Chordata; class Amphibia; order Anura; family Dendrobatidae; genus Oophaga; species Oophaga pumilio. Next base: position 74,385 of record VIAB01003178.1, read on the forward strand.
ATTTGGTCTGTGTTATACAGAAAGTTCAGTATAGAAGGAAAACATTCAGTCATTTCAGTTCTATTGGCCGATATAGCTGTGTTCACACTCGATTATGTGGATGAGGGTGTTTCTCACAGCAGTTTACAGGCAAGTTTGCCTTAGAACATTTTAAGGCAGGGCATGACGGGCTACAATAAGGAGGTGGCCTTTGGAGAAAGTCAAGTGGTGCCAACAGGAGATGCAGTGGCATGAGACTTCTCCAGCATGGATGCCTTTCGTGCTCGTAATTAGAGAGGGCCACCTTGGTTAGACCCTTGACAATCTCACATTGAAAGAGTGCCATCAATGTTTGTTCAGAGTTAACCCCTTTTATTGATTTTGTAGTAACCTGATGATCCTACAAAACTCTGGAAACTGCTTAGCTATGGATTTGTGGAGTATTGAGACATGTTATAATCATTCACCAAAGTTTGTCTCTCCCAAATCAGGTAACAGTCATCAATAACTTAAAGGAAATGTTTAGCCAATAAATAGCCTTTAGAAAGTCTTCAGATGTACATGTAATAGAAATATATACAACTCGCTAAGATGCTTAAATTAAGAAAGTTGGCCCTTTGATAGGATGCTGGCATGAGCCAGTCAGCGATCTCTGTGTGCACATTAATGGTCACATTATGACACAGGAAGCTTTATCCTGTGTTGATCCCATGCAATAAGTGGAGCTTACAGAAAATGCAAACACTGGTGATATCTTCCAATTGGAGAACCTTTCTTAACGTAATTTCACATCTACAAGATATTTTTCTAATTGACCAACTCTTATTTTTACATGTAAAAGGGTTGTCTACTATTTTGATACTGGTGACCTAGTCTACAGACACCATACACATTAGATACAAGTTGTCCGAGTTTGCCGAGTTTCGTTGGGACTGGCTGACCATCTAATGTGTATGAGGTCCTCCCGATTGGGAGGAGAGAATGATCAGTTTGTTGGATTTTGAATGGATGTCCTCTCTTTAGATAAGATCACTCCAGAAGAGTATGGCAGAGGGGGTCTTATGGAGAGCAAAAGAAGGACTGGTTGAAGCATACTTCTGTATGGGGGAATCAGGATAACTGTTAACCAAACTATCGGCGGTCAACAACTATTCTTTGGGTAACGGACAGTTTTAGGCTAGGTCATTAATATTAGGTCAGTGTGGTTCAATACCCAACACCAGTCCCGGATTACAAATTAGACATACTAAGCTCCAACCTTTGGGTACGTCTTTTGGGGTCCCGTGCAATGGCTGAAAAATATTATAGATTTGATAATAAATAAAATTTATAATTAGCGTGCCAATCCAGCTGGATGATATTGGAGACCAGCCGGACCAACAAAGCTTCGATCTGAACATTATGGCTAACAGCAGTGAAATGATATTTTGGCTGTTGTGTATATTCGAGAATTCATGCGCAGTAGAGGAGAGGTATCTATGCTTTTGGGTGTGGCATCTGCGTGATTGTCCAGGACGACGAGTAGGAGTGGAGGAGAGTTAAGCGGACCATAATAGAACGTTCATGAGTAGAAGCTTTGGGAACACAGTAGAAGTACATATAGCCCTTCACCCTGGATCAATGACATTTTCTTGGTTATAATGAAGTTTTTTGGTTCCGTTTCATAAAATTTCATTTTATTAAAATTGTTATTAAATGTAAATACATAATTAGGAAATAATTTTCTGGTGGGTGGAGGACAAGATTTTGACTGCCCAAGGACCTTCAAAGGTACTGCCCAACACTCCCACCGATCAGATATTATCAGGCCAGCGGCAGCCAGATATAAATCAGTGTAGGGAGTACTATTTAGTGACCATTTCCAAGAACTGCATAGATAATGTCATAGATAATTAATTTCAAAGTAGACAGATGACAGAAACCAAGTGACCGAAGGATGAGACAACATAAGTCAAGAAATGATATGGTTATCACTGACAAGTTCTAGCTGTGGATTTCTCTACAAACGACACAAAACGGTAAAGTCATTAACTAGATTTAAACATAGATGAGATGATGTTAACAAGTGACGGTATCTTAAGCTTCAATTAAAATATGGAGTAATTGAGGTGATGGAACATGAGAATTCATTGCTATTTAAGGGGTAAACAAGCATTTTTTTTACATTGACATTTAATTTCCAATTTTCTCTTGGGGGATTATGTTTCTCTCACTACTGGAAAATCATAATTTAGAAAGCAACAGATTGTAACACACTAGGGTTTCTGGGTGTCATCTCTCTTCATTCATTGGGGCCTTCATTTACAAGGCAACACGTTTAGGAGGAGTTCTCAAGTATTTTTATACCTTGGTAAATATACCTGGTTGTATGAATCTTCATTAAATCGACTGTCACAACATCATCAGCAGATATTGAAAAACTGTGAAAATTACCACCCACATTTCGATGGGGAATCAAGACCGAAATACGTCATGATCCTCACTCCGGTAGGATTCTAGATGGAGGCTCTATTTTTTCTTTTTATGGTGTTATATTTGGAAGATCTGCGTGACAGACTGTGGTTCAATAACAGCTTTAATGTGTTAATATATGTAGCGCTGTATAGGAAGAGTAAAAATAACCTTAGAGTGAAAATTGGACCACTTAATTAACACTGTGCTAACTTTGAGAAGCGATTCCAGCCCAAATGTCTGCATTTCTTTTCACACTTCTCAGTCGGAGAACATTTAACTAGAAAGTTCCCATTGATGGGGTCTTTGTGCCTGTGGTCCTATTTTTCTAGGCGCGGACTGAAAGGAGCGATGATGACCTCTTGGTCTTAGCTAGGAATGTTGAGGGGCACAACAGTAAGATAAGTGTTTACTTCATAGGTGTCAAATCCACTGGAGAAAAAAAATATATAATTCTTCATATATGAAATAAATTCCCTTTCAACTTACAACAAAGGGAAAGATCGAATAGAAGTTCCGACAAAGAAAAAAGCCTTGAGATCACGTCCCGGACCAGACCCCTGATGTCATAGACTCTATTTTCTGCGGCTCAAGGACATCGCTGCATATAATGATTGTCTAGTTTTACTCACAAGGTAAAAACATATTAACATGTTGTGATTGTTTTATGGTTAATAGCATGCACTGTAATAATAGTGTTTATATGGTTCCCTAACGTGATGATCTCCAACCTCTCTTGCCTTAAGGCCGGCGTCACACTGGCGAGTTTGATGCGAGTAAGTCGCACGACTTTCTCGCATCAACACCCGGCACGGCCGCCTGCTCTCGGACCCGAGTGTGCGGCTGCATAGAAATACATGCAACCGCACACTCGGGTCCGAGAGCGGGCGGCTGTGCCTGGTGTTGATGCGAGAAAGTCGTGCGACTTACTCGCATCAAACTCGCCAGTGTGACGCCGGCCTAAGAGCCACATTCAGCTCTAAAAAATGTCTGCAAGCCACATCCAAAGTCCTCCATTACAGATATAATTCAGTCAAAGATTCCCTGCAGAAATCACGTTAAGACCTTTGGGCCCTCCTCCCTTATACGCAGTATACTAGTATACTTACCACACCTAGAGGTTCCCACATTGCCCAATTCGGTATTCTTGTATCAAGCACTCCCTCCACTATTTCGTATCCTGCTTCAAGCGCCTCTCTAACTGGCAGCATCATATTTTCTCCAGCTTCAAATATTACCCTATTAGCCCCATGGCCAGTATATGCACAGATCTGCTCTTCTGAGCAGGGCTACTCGCAAAAGTCACTATCTTGATACTTGCTCTTCATAGTTGTTGGCTAGACCTGGTACTAATGCACCAAGCTGGTAGCCAGCTGTGAACCACACATCATGGGCTCACGAGCCACACATTGTGAGCTCACGAGCCACACACTCATCATGGACCCATGAGTCACACAAAATTTTTCATAAACAAAATGATAACACAACTGGGACAACCGTCACGGAATCACAGACACTTCAGGATCTTGAGGGAAATGCCAGTTAGTGGTAAGTACCCTCAGCATTTGCTGCCTAAATCAACTACATTCCCTCAAATCTCAACCTACCCTGAAATCGATACTTTTGTACGTCTTGTTACACAAGATGTGGAAAAGATTTCAGAAACTATACAAATGGATAACTTGACAACTAAAGAAAGGGTGGCTTTAAAGGAATTGCAAAATCTTAATTCAGTAATTATCAAACCCTCGGATAAAGGGGGTAATGTGGTTTTATGGCCAGCCGATATGTATGAGAAGGAGATGTTTAGACAGCTCAATTCTAACTGCTATCAACGCTTGACTTTCAATCCTCTCTCCAAATATAGGACTGAACTTAGACACTTACTCTCTGAAGCTGTTGAACGTAGCATTATCACTCCCAAACAGATGGACGGTCTTTGGCTGGATGAACCAACGGTTGCAGTAATATATTTACTCCCGAAAATACACAAAGATCCGGCCATACCCCCAGGTAGGCCAGGCCAATTGTATCAGGGGTTAACAACCTGTGTGATCCCCTTTGTAGGCTCATTGATCACTATTTAAAACCCCTGGTAGAGACTCTTCCTTCCTACCTTAAGGATACAACTGATGTTTTGAGAAAACTCGATGGCATCCATCTCGAACCTGATATGTACCTGGTGACATGTGACGTCGAGTCACTCTATACATCGATCAGGCACAAAGATGGGATGGAGGTTAGTAGATTTTTTCTTATGGAGAGTGGTCTAGATCACGAACTGTGTGACTTTATTATTAAGTCACTACAGTTCATTTTGACTCACAATTTTTTCTATTTTAAGGATGCCCTCTACCTACAGCTCCAGGGGACTGCAATGGGGGCGTCTGGTGCGCCCTCATATGCAAACTTGTTCCTGGGGCTGTGGGAGAGGGGAATTTTCCTTACTGATCCCACTCCTTTTAGTGGCGGTGTAGTAGCCTGGTGGCGCTACATCGATGATGTCCTGATGGTGTGGCAGGGCTCCCAGTATGATTTAGAGCTGTTTTTTGAACATCTCAATGAGAACGACATTAACATCAAGCTTACATATAAGTATGGGCGACAACAGATGGATTTTCTGGATGTATCTATCTTGTTGGACAGCGGCGGCAATGTCCAAACTGATTTGTTCCGTAAAAGTACGGCAGCAAATACCTTATTGCATGCCACATCACAACACCCTAAACATCTTCTATCAAATATCCCGACTGGACAATACCTCAGAGCCAGGAGAATCTGCTCTAATGATGCTTTCTTTGAAAAACAGGCTGATGACCTATGCACCAGATTCAGAGAACGAGGATATGGTCAGAGATCCATTTGTCAGGCATATACCAGAGCTCGTTTTAGTAATCGGAATGATCTGCTAAAGGACAAGTCTGCTAATCACCAAGCCATGGACTCAAAGGTACGATGTATCCTTAACTTTAATTCACACAATGATGAAGTTTATCATATACTGAAAAAGCACTGGCCCGTTCTACGTCTGGACAAAACCTTATCTAACTATGTGGGGAATAACCCAATGGTCACGTACAGAAGAGCGCGTAATTTACGCGACCATTTGGTTCACATCCATTACAAAGGCAGTAAATCTAAGTTTCTTTTTGGATCAAAGGGCCCAGCATGGGGTTGCTCACCATGTGGTAAATGTGTCGCGTGTAAGAACGTTGACGTGGCCAAGGAGTTTTGTAATTCAGACCACAGCAAAACATATAAGATCACTTATAACATCAATTGTACCACCAAAGCTGTGGTCTACCACGCAACGTGTCCCTGCGGACTCATCTATGTGGGCATGACTACAAGGGAGATGGAGATGAGGAGATGTGTTAGGGAACATATACGTGACATAGAAGATGCTAAGGAGGTAATGGATACAACCCTACTAAAACCTATACCACGCCATTTTCGGTCTATGCATAACAGTGATCCATCCAAATTGCGGTTTAAGGGGATTGATAGGGTCTTTATCGGACCACGAGGAGGAAATTGGAAACAACTCCTGGCGCAAAAAGAAACTAAGTGGATCTACACACTTAACACCTTGTCTCCAATGGGTCTCAATGACTACAACAGCTTTAAGCCCTTTTTGGGATAGTTCTCGGTTTTTTTTTCGCTTTTTTTCATTTTTTTTCATTTATATCCTGTTCCGCTTTACCCATCTATATATACATACTCCCCCTTTTTTTCTTGATGAATGTTTCTGAGCTGTCTCCTTGTGTTTTTAGTTGTTGGTTTTAATTGTTTTTATTTCATTTTTTCTTCTTCATTTTTTACAGATAATCTGGCTTTTTTGAATTTTTGGCAATTTCCTTGTGCTTTTCTTACCATTATTCGCAAGACATCATGATTTTTTCAGTGTCCCCAGCCCTTGATTACAATTGTATTTCTTCCTCTTTTTGATATTTGTTAGTTTCTTCTTTGGTTCTTCTTTATTTTTTGATGGTGTTCATCAATTTATCGATATGTGATCTTAGTTACTTTATCTGTCATTTAGTTCACTTAGTGGGATTTATGTATGACAATCTGCTAATTTATTTTTATTAGATGATTGTGCTTATTATGTTTTCCATACATACTTATTGTTCAAAAATCTATTTTCTATTTTGTCTTTTTTCTTCTTTTATTAACCTTTTGTGAGTTCCTTTCTGAGCCTATTTAGAGATGATTGCCTTTCTTATAACAACTGGTTCTTCAGCGATCCTTACGTCTGTGAATCACCTGATCTCCTAACAACCGTTGTCATGATGCACTCGCTATGCCTGATGGTACTTGTTTCTCATCTACGACTGCGCAACTCTGCCTCAGTTTGTCTGTGTTGGCATTTCCCCGGTGGGCGTTTCCTAGAGAATGACATGATGCACTCGCTATGCCTGATGGGACCCGTGACCTCATCTACGACTGCTTACTTTTGCTCCAGTGTTTTTGTGGCGGCATCTTTCTGGTGGGCTCTTTTAGGATAATTGCATGATGCCCATACTATGCCTGATAGGATCGGTGACTCTATTTCCGGTGACTCTAGTACGATTGTACTTACATTAGCGTAAAAAGATTTTAGCCATAATTTCTTAATGCTCTGTGGATCTACCAGTCGATGCCTTTAGATACAATACTGATTTCCCGAATTAGCAAACCAACGTATATGACAGTCTAGAAGACGCACACAGCTGCACTCGTGAAAACATGGACACGGTATATTAGTGATAACGGGTGAGAGGCAGGGACTGTTGACAAAACTGAAAGCTGGGATAACATTTTTCCACACAAAACATACAGAATCTCACATTACAGCCCCACACAGGGAGGGAACATTAGCGCTCCTCCCTCCTACCTCTTTTCGCCCTGAGTGTTCTGGTTCTGTTGAGAGCCATTGGTTTGCAGGTCTGGGATATTGGCAAAGTCATCCTGCTCGGAGAGACCCAGCACCAAGGACAGCACCACCATGCGGCCTTCCCTGCCCACAGGTCAAAGGGGAGAGAAAAGAAGGAAGAAAAGAGACACAACAAAGGCATCAGCAAAGTAAGAACAGAGGCATTTGTGAAGATGAAGGAACGTCAGCCTTCAAACCTGAATGAACCATAGGTTTAGTGAAGGGGAATATAAAAAAGTGGTTACACAACTCATGCAGGAGGGAGATTTAATGAAAAACAAGGAGCAGAAGAAGGAGCAGAATACAGTTCTCATTACATTTTATATTTGAGCAATTCTTGAGCAGATGAATCATTATCTCGCATGACGTTTTGGAGAACACTTGGGTGAAATAACACCTCTCTAAGGGTTTCCGTTTCTATCTTACTCCTCAAATAAAATCCTCTATATTTTCTAATTTTAATTTCACATCGCTATTTTTGCATCTTCGGTATTTCTAACCCTCTTTCGAATATCATATTTATTTAAGAATCTTGAGGTCAAGTCAGTTTTGTTTACTCAATCTTCCTTTTGCTTAGGAGAGCTAGATGTAAAGTATATTAAATGTAAAAATGCCCCAGAACTTACATTGTATTGATACTTGGGAAGAATAAAATAAGCCTTAGGGCCCAGATAGACAAGCTCACCATGGCCACCGATCTTCTGCAGTAAGACAAGCTCACCATGGCCACCGATCTTCTGCACTAAGACAAGCTGACCATGGCCACCAATCTTCTGCAGTGAGACAAGCTGACCATGGCCACCAATCTTCTGCAGTCAGACACACTGACAATGGCCACCAATCTTCTGCAGTGAGACAAGCTGACCATGACCACCGATCTTCTGCAGTTAGACAAGCTGACCATGGCCACCAATCTTCTGCAGTCAGACATGCTGACAATGGCCACCAATCTTCTGCAGTCAGACAAGCTGACCATGGCCACCGATCTTCTGCATGCAAGCCAATTGGCTGTCATTTAATGGCCTTTTTAGACTGGCTTACCACCCTTGAATGTGCACAGAATGATCGTTCACAAGACAGTTCTGCACATAAACATCATGTTCTTGGCGGCACAAGTTCTGTTTAAACAGCACAATGTGCTACCAAAAACTATGATTTTTTAAGGGAATCCGTCAGAAGGTTTTTGCTATGTAATCTGGGAGCACCATGATGTGGGTCCTGAGCTTCATTCCACTGATGTGTCACTTTATTAGGCTGTTTGTTTTTGTTTCAATAAAATCTTATCAGCAGAAGATAAACCACTACAGAACTAGGTGTCTCATGTCTCCTGGTCCAACCACACTCCCAGCACTGATTGGCAGCTTTCCTTTCTGTCACTACACAATGTACACAGGAAGCAGCCAATCAGGGGTGTGGGGGTGATTAAACATGGCTCAGCATTCTGAGCTCTGCTAGATCTGCAACAGAGAAAACTATGATTCTTTCACAACTGCTGCTCAAAGTAAACCAAATGACACATTGCTGGACTCAGGGTCTCTGTCTCCACATCATGCTACTATCAGATTACATAGCAAAAACCTTCTGACAGATTGCCTTTAAGATGACCTAATCCCGCCAGTTCTGATGTGCCCTTAAATGAGGAAAAAAATCAAATAAAATGTTAATAAAAAAAAGAAAACAAAAGTTGAACGTATTGAAACTCGTATTTTTTGTGTATATTTAGACTAGATTAATGCTTCATGATCAAAGTGTGACTCTATAGACTTCATTCAAACAATGGAGGAACATGAATTAAAGATATCATTGATAATGTGAGTTCAAACCAGGGCTGTGGAGTCGGAGGAGTATAAAATTGAGTATTGGTGTAGTAGAAGTCGGAGTCAGTATAAAAAAATGGACCACCTCCAACTCTTAAAATGCATTATAAATTGAGTACAGTAGTACAATGCACTATGCGCTGTAAATCTTTTCATAAAAATTTGGGAAAGTGTGGAAATGTCTGTTCTGTTCCTGATCTAAGGATCTCGGCTTTTAGATGAGATGAATCTGTGCTGCACTTTATGCACATGCTCAGTAGTGACCAGTGCTGTGGGGTCGTAGATGAGATGAATCTGTGCTGCACTTTATGTACATGCTCAGTAGTGACCAGTGCTGTGGGGTCGTAGATGAGATGAATCTGTTCTGCACATGCTGAGTAGTGACCAGTGCTGTGGGGTCGGAGATGAGATGAATCTGTTCTGCACTTTATGTACATGCTCAGTAGTGACCGGTGCTGTGGAGTCAGAGTCGGATTCGTGGAGCTGGAAGTCAGGGAAATTGAGGGGTCAGAGTTGGAGTCGGTGGTTTGGCTTACTGACTCCACAGCCTTTGCTCAAACACAGCAAATCCATGTCCTTTGAAGTCCATTATTTTTTTTCATTTTCCATGGACAATCATTTTGTGGTTATCTGTATATCGGCTAATGATGGTGATATTTTTACCCCTACAGTACAATACGCACTCATCTCCTGCCTAATACATCCCTCTACTTTAACGTCTTTAACCTTCCCAAGTTTGTTTCATTTAATCTTTTTTTCTTTATCAGGTACATTTTTTTTCTCCCTGGTACATTTTTTTCTCCCTATAACCTATCATTCTCCATGTTCCGTTGCTTTTATACATTGTTGTTTCTCAGTCCTTGTACCTAATCATAATACTAACCATGAATTATTTCCAGGCCAGAAATGAAAACTTTCCGAGCGAACCGCATATGACAATCACAAATCACTGCGGGGGATCCCATTAACATGGATTGGTAATGTATCAGGTGATATTTGACCCAGTTAGGTTTTACATTCCTCCAGATTGTAATGAGGACATAAAAGTAGGTTCTGATGTAAAGTTAAAACATATAATTTCCAAGGTTGCATGCAGGAGCCCAATATATAAAGGCACATCAGTCTTGGCGGCTCTTCTACCTAACTCACCACACTCCCTTTCCCATTTAATACAGTATCAGGGTGGGGAATAACTATGATGTCTGCAAATATCATCCACAGGGTAATGCCAGCAGCCTAACTATGATGTCATGTTTTAGTAGTAGAAGGGAATCTATCACCTGCGTCATGCCGCCTAAATCACAGGCAGCATGAATCATATCCGGGCTCTAGGATTACAGTCAGGTATACTTTCTCTACCTTAAAGATCTTCCTTGGGACCATAGCCGAAAATGAGACCAGTCCGATAAACTGCAGGGAGTTTAAATAAGGTGCGGTAGTTTCCAAAGTTAACAACAGAGAGCTAATGAATGTTAAGTCACCCACTGTGAATAGCATTGCCAACGTCGCATTAGTGGGAGGTTTGTACTCATTGTTTTTAGTTGAAATGTGGTCTTGAATTGATTTAGCAGGGTTTATCCAGTAGTGGACAACCCCTTTAAGATTTTATAGACATATTGCTAAAATAATCCAACAATGTCTTTTTGGTGGAAGTTCGACCATTATGACCACAGCTAACTGCATTAAAGGGCAATACTAGATGAAAGTGCTATGCCCCTCTAGCTCATCTTAACTTGTCTCTTTATTTTAATGGGAAGCTATAATTACAAAATGACCTATA
>VIAB01003178.1:86282-104354 GCA_009801035.1 Oophaga pumilio
AAGGTGTGTCCAAACTTTTGGTCTGTACTGTATGTCAAAAAATAAATTTTGACAATTTTTGGCAATACATTTTTCCAGCAAATTGCAATTCGTACCGAAACATACGAAATAGAAATCTTGGCATTTTCACGTTGGCCTCGGAGGCTTTTATAGACTCCTTTTTCCTGTTTGAGACCACTAGAAGTCTTCCTAGACCAGGCCGTCCAGCCAAATTGGGCACTCATGGGAGAAGAGCCTTGGTGAGAGAGGTAAAGAAGAACCCCAAGATCACTGTGGCTGCGCTCCATGGATGCAGTAGGGAGATGGGAGAAAGTTCCACAAAGTCAACTATCACTGCAGCCCTCCACCAGTCAGGCCTTTATGGCAGAGTGGCCCAACGGAAGCCTCTCCTCAGTGCCAGACATATAAAAGCCCACAGAGAGTTTGCTAAAAACACACATGAAGGACTCTCAGACTATGAGAAATAAGATTCTCTGGTCTGATGAGACGAAGATAGAACTTTTTGGTGATAATTCTAAGCGAAATGTGTGGAGAAAACCAGGCACTGCTCATCACCTGCCCAATACAATCCCAACAGTGAAATATGGTGGTGGCAGCATCATGCTATGGGGTGTTTTTCAGCTGCAAGGACAGGACTGGTTGAAATTGAGGAAACATGAATGCGACCAAGTACTGAGATATCCTGGATGAAAGCCTCTTCCAGAGTGCTCTGGACCTCAGACTTGGCCGAAGGTTCACCTTCCAACAAGACAATGACACTAAGCACACAGCTAATATAACAAAGGAGTGGCTTCAGAACAACTCTGTGACCATTCCTGACTGGCCCAGCCAGAGCCCTGACCTCAACCCAACTGAGCATCTCTGGAGAGACCTGAAAATGGCTGTCCACCAATGTTCACCATCCAACCTGACGGAACTGGAGAGGATCTGCAAGGAAGAATGGCAGAGGATCCCAAATCCAGGTGTGAAAAACTTGCATCATTCCCAAGAAGACTCATGGCTGTACTAGCCCAAAAGGTGCTTCTACTCAATACTGATCAAAGGGTCTGAATACTTATGACCATGTGATATTTCAGTTTTTCTTTTTTAATAAATTTGCTAAATATCTAAATTTCTGGCTTTTTTCAGTCAAGATGGGGTGCAGAGTGTAGATTAATTACTGCAATGAAACAAAGAGTGAAAAATTTAAAGGGGTCTGAATACTTTTCGTACCCACTGTATAGAAAAGAAAAATACAGGGCACACCATTGTGTGAAGATCCATTTGATAGACGTAACATGAGAACTTGCTTATCTTCATTAGTGTGGTTGTAGCAGTGGCGTCATATTAACATCACGTGACCATTGCAGTTAATCACTGGGCTCAGCAGTGATTCTAATCTAGATGGCACCAGACTACTTAGTCCAGTGATTGTCTGCAGGAGACACATGATGTCGATGTGATGTCACCTGTGCAGCCATTCCTACAAAGTTGATAAGTTGCCAATGCAGAAGTGTCGGTGCGCGAGTACAGTTGTCTGTGTTATTTTTAAGAACAGGAAGATAATGGAATAAAAATATAAAAAAATCTACTGGACAACCCCTTTAAGGCTAGGTTCACATAGCGTTAATGCAGTCCATTCAACGCATAGACGGACTGCATTAACGCTAGTGTCATTTTGTGATCGCGTTAAGCGATCACGCTAGCGCGGCGTCCGTGTCTCAGCTAGCAGTGACGGACCCCGAACGCTGCAGACCGCATCCGAGGTCCGTCACAGAGTGACAGCACATCGCTAACACATGCCGATTTCGTTAGTGCCGCTATGTGACGGATGCCGTCAGCGCATTGCCCGCAACGCAATGTGAACCCGGCCTTAGGCATTAGATTTCTATTTAAAATATTGAAAAAATAAGGTAATTGACTGAAGAGAATGAAAACTGGACTAATTATTATATTGAGGAAAATCTTTACACTTATTGCAACTTCAGCTTGAAATTATTACTTTTTTTTGTTTATATGACTGGAAGAACCTCTTAAAGGAAATCTGGCAGCAGGTTTTTGCTATTGAATCCAAGAGCAGCATGATTAAGGAATTGAGACTCTGATTCCAGCCATGTGTCAATTACTGAACTGGTTGGTACAGTTTTGATAAAATCCCTGCTTTCTCTGCTGCAGATCCAGCAGTTCTCTGAATGCCAAGCTGTGCATAACCCCGCCCACACCACTGATTGGAAGTTTACAGTGTGCACTGTACATTGTCAGCAAGCGGCCAATCAGTTATGGAGGGGGTGTAATACAGATTAGCTAGACTGCCTGGCATGTGACAACTAGTCCTGCAGTGATAATCTCCTGCTGATAAAACATTGATTGTATTAAACTACAGCATGATACTAATCAAGTGACACATCCCTGGAATCAGGCTCTCTGTCCCTTACAATATGCTGGTCTCAGATTAAATAACAAAAACTTTCTGACAGATTCCCTCCAATAGCACTGCCTATTTTGTACATTTAAGCCCATCAGGATAGCTGAGAAATGCTCCTATCATGAGCCACGGTTTTATAAGCATTGACCCTTTTGTGAGCCGATTCATGGGTCTTGCCAATAAACAAGGCTGTTGGCAAGTATGCTCCTTTATAATGGTTTGTCAGCCTAGTACAGAACCTGAGGGGGCCGGTACGTAACATAGGAACTCAAAGAACATCAGTCTCAGTTTTGGTCAAAAGTTCCGTACACAAAGCCCCAATAATCAATATGACACTGACTTTCTGACTGTGGATGGGTTTTAGTTGAAAAAAAAAAAAAGAAAGAAGTGAGCCGGAGCATAGGTTGGTATACATGCAAAGTGTAGGAGCATGTTCACACTGTGGCTATTTACAGAAAACAACTAAGACAGTACACCTTGTCATGATGGGATGGCGTTTATGCTTTTTTTGATCAAAACAGTGTTTACTAGGTCCCCTGTGTTATTTATATGCACTATTGGTTTTTACTTACTTACTGTAGGGTATTTGCTCATTTTGTTTCTGTCTAAGGTTTTGTCTATTAAATGGACTATTAAGCGTGAACATGCTCCAATACTTTGCAGGAAAACCAACTTATGCTCCGGCTCATTTCTTTGGTTTTATTGTAATTTCTTGTACGCTCTTGCGGCACTCCCTTTTTTGAGCTAGGCATTTAATTTATATACTGTAGCTTCACATGGACGGGTGTCTGAACTAGTCGGGTCCCGGTCCTGCTCAGCCCCCATCTATATTGAGGTCATCTGACACAAGGTGATGTTTTTATACTAGAGGATATGACCCTCTTGATCGGGGTTCACCTTGTCGAGGTGGGATGGCTTTTACACTTTTTTTAATCAAAAACAATGTTTACTAAATACCCTATATTATTTATATGTATGATTCCTATTTATTTAGGGCAGGATATAGGGTTGTTTTGTTTCTATCTTAGTATTTTTGGGATATAATAAGTAGAACGCAGTGTCGGTACTTTTTTTTTCCAGTTCTTTAAGTGAATTACCGTAATTACAGGTGGCAGCTCGGTACGGAGTTATGGCATAAATAAGTGCATATTCCATAATGATGAGTTATGAACAGTTGTTTGGCCTCATGAATGAACAGACTGGTTGCCATTATGGAGATATAGTGATGGTCAGTATAAACCCTGAATCAGAGGGCAGATGGGCTCCGTACCTTCTAACTTGGCTACTAACCCACAGCAAGAACATAGTAAACAGCAGCAACAAATTGGGATGAGAAGATCTCCCGCCCTGGCACACACGGAGCGTATAAATGGATTGTGACGGTTATAGGGCACGGGTTTATGATCGGTTCTTCCTATTGACATGGTACGAGGCGCCGTTATTTTAATCTACTACAAGAAAGGATTAATTAACCTCGTGATCGAACAGCGCGGAGCTTGAAATATGATTCCTGCGAGTAGGCAGACATAAGGTTGCTGCTAGCTTGCTGTACAGCGAGCGAGACGCGGTGGAGCCACTCCTGCATTAACCCCTTTAGGATTTTGAATAATGAGGCAGAAGATGTTACAGGCGACGGGAATGGCACAATAGCGTGCCATGGTTATTGTTCTCCTGCCAGAAGAGGCAGCAGTAGTCAGCAGACCTCAGGATAAGCCAGCCATTGTACAAGAGGATATGGAGCTATTTTAAGAGACTTGTATGAAATAATGCGTATTTTTAGCGATGTGCAGTCTCACAAGGAAGAGAACAATGTACTTGGAAATAGTCAAGCTGTTAAATGCAAAAATGTTGACTATTTCACCACCACAGTATAATAAAATGCCAGACTTGATGGCATAGCATAAGCCATTCAATGGTGGCAGGTAATGATAGTCATAGAGGAGAGTTGGTGGGAATCGGTTCACAGGACTCGGTCCATCGGCCATGTTAGGAATCTGTGACCGCTGGATGGGAGCCCTGAGAATCGCCTCCATCTGCAGCTCTTCTTTTGATTAGCCAGTCTGGAGCAACATCACATGTGCGTCATGCCGCAAGGATGATGTCGTGCCAGGCCGGTTAATCAACAGAAGAGCCGCAGATGATCTCAGGTAGGAGGCAATTCTAGGGTCTCCCATTAGGTGGTTACAGATTACTGAAGGAAATGTTCATTAAGCTATGTACCCGCTATCTTTTATACATAATTCCCAGCAAGTTGTTTTTCAGTAAAAAGTTTATTTTTGACTGGTGGTCTCCCCCATTGAAGTCCTCAACATCTGGTCCTGGCCAACCAAAGTCATCAGTAACATGCAGCCTGCAACGGTGTAGCACAAGTCCACAAACCCAGCCAGAGGGTAAGAGATGACTATTACATCACCCTAGACTACCGCCCCATGTCACGTAACAGCTGAGCCATTCTTAAATAATGGTACCACAACTTGTGAGGGCCACTCTCAGAATTCATCAAAAGAATCAACACGATGGCCGAGTTGGGAAAAGTAGAGTCATAAAGGCAGAGGACAGACAAATTGGGTAAGCTAAATTTTTTTTCAAAGTCACTGATAAAGCCCTGCTGGTGACATGAAAAGTGGGGCAGGTTATGGCAGGTGGTGGCTCTCAGAGACCACCATCATAATGGCAGGACAGACTCTACCTTGGCCCAACCTAACATGGCAGCAACGCCTGTGGAGGTTGAGATCCCAACCATGGTTGAAGACCACAGCTTTAGCTTTTCCCTGGACTTTCTTGAAATCTACAACATAGATGTGAACAGAGCCTAAAACTAACCTACTTCTTAATATATTTGCAAATTACAGATGTCACTGCCAGGTGGTATTTGTTGCCTTCTTTGTTTGTCCTGTGATTCATCTAACAACATCTGGTTGATTCACTCGAATGCACACGTTTTCCACATGAGATATCAGATGTATAAAATGCCAGGCCCAGGACTAGTTGACTGCTATACTTTTCCAGGACAAGATAGATGGCTACAATGAACGGAAGGTGGATAATTAGTATGTAAGACACAGATAAACAAGCTGGAACCTGCAATTTCCGAAGGTAAAGGTAAAAAAATCATGAAGTTTTATGGTGACTGAACGCTATGGCTCCCAAGTGTCCCCATCTCTCTGGTCTTCATTGGCTCTGTTATGGCAACTACCAGGCGTGGAAATGTTAATTAGTGACTTTCTGATAGTTTTACAGCCCTTTCATTATTGAATTTGTCCATGTGAAACTGATTTTTATATGCAAGCAATTTTCCAAACAAGAGGAGATGTTTGAGTCCAAAATGACTTTAATGAAAAACCAAGGCTGGTACTAAAAATTGATTGAGTTCGCAGGCAGCCAGCAACCTGCTTGGATTTAGATTAGTCTGAAACTGGTTGTATTTTTTCAATCGATTAAACAAAATACAATTAGCGACGCAAACTAGCGCTGTAAGTACATCCTATTTTATAGCCTCCATAATTAGGCCTTATGTATATGACCAAGCGGTACATGAATGCTATATGGAGGCACATACAGTCCCTGTGGCTATATGGTGCCACATACACCACATGGGCCAATGTTATTTTCCCTGAAAGTAATAATTGGGTATCACATGGACATATATAAAACCAGAAATACAGCAGAGACCCATTAACTTCAATAGAAACTGCATTTCAAAACTGTACAGAACTAAAATATGAATGCAGGAGAGAATCTATTACCAGGTTTTTGTCACCTAATCTTAGAGCAGATTGATATAGTGGCAGAGACACTGATTCCAGCGATGTATCACTCACTGGGCTGCTTGATGTAGATTTGAAAAAAATCAGTGTTTTATAAGCAGAGGACTAGTAAACCTGCTGCCATTTAGTACAAACACGCCCCCACCCCTGATTGGCTGCTTCTTGCCTATGCTTAGTGTACACAGAAAGCAGCCAATCAGTGGTGTATGGGCGGGGTCATACAGAGCTCAGCAGTCAATGAACTGCTAGGTCTGCAGTAGATAAAACAGTGATTTTATCAAAACTTCAGCTGGCAGCCCAGCAAGTGATGTATCTCTGGAATCAGGGTCTATGCTCCTATATTATGCTGCTCTCAGATAACATAGCAAAAACCTGCTGACAGATTCCCTTTAAGTCATCTACAGTCATTAAGGTATTCCTAAGAGCATGAATCAAGTTATTACAAATAAGTTGCATTTGCTAAGTTTTGATTTTGTTCATTATGCAGCCGGCATTGTTCTTACTTATGGATCCACGCTACAGCATTTGCTAATCCAAGGACATGCCACACTCTCCTGGCAACAAGTCTCTGGTGTGTTGTGGGGGCATCTGGATGTTTTATTTTCAGCTATCCACGCAGGAGGCCGCAGCCTGATTTCTCCTACTTATGCATGTGCACAGGAGCTGGGACTGGAGAACGTTTCCATGGCTCGTCCTGGGTGTAAATCCTGCTGTTATGTTTTCATGAATATGTATCGCTGACGGCATGGAAGCCGTGTGGCACTTTAACCCTTTCACGACTGTGAACATTCCCATCGTACCGTGCAGAGGGGATTGGAAATAAGTGTGCAAGATGTGCTCGCTTTAAAAGGAGTTGGCTTTATATAAGTTACACTCTGGTCTTAATGATTTGCAAGGGTTTAGAAGTCCAAGTAAATCTCTAGCCACAGTTTAAAAATTAGTGGAATTTTTTTTATTATAAAATAATTATTTTTATTAAAAGGGATCATCCCACCAAAGTATTTATAAGACATTTCCACTTTAAAGGAAATTTCTGGTTTATAAAACTTACTTTTTTCGGGAGGGAGTAAGGAGGAGTTCCGGATTGTGGTTGGGTGACGGAATCTACTTCTCAGCACCTTACTAATTAGGTTGATGGATTACTGGTCACATCCATGCATTACATGGATAGCTTTTTTATTGCAATCACCACTCCAGTGTTTTTTTTTAATTGCAGAGCTGGAGTGGCGCAACTAATCAAAGTTATCTGCCCCTGTATTACTTTTTCTTGCCACAGTCTTCAGCTCTTCACAGCGCCGCTCCGGTCCCAGGCCGCCAACTTGCCCAGCTGCAACTTCTGACTGACTGGAAGTCAGAGGGAACGGTCACAAGCTCTCAGTGTAAGTCTACGAGGCCCTCGTTCTGGAACCCAGAGTTACATTGAGTTGCGACTTCCGGATAACCCAGCAAACACTGGAGCGATCCATCAGGTCATAAACTGCTGGAGACCGACAGAAACAGAAAAAGACATTGGGTGGTAAGTATAAGACTGGGTCAGTGTGAACCTAGATTAGTAGCAGCGCTGCAATAAAAAAAAAACACTGGAGTGGTGCATTTAACAAGAACTATGTCATTCTTCATTTTGCCCAAATTGGTGCGTTATGTGAATTTCTGGTTCCAGAATCTATTTTTATGGGGTGACCTGGGGCACTAAATGAAAGCCGACCAGCGGATCAGCTGCTTGTTTCCTGATGGGCGATTATTTAATAGCCTCTTTACATAGGTAGCCTGCTCCTCCTATGTGCACTGGATGTTCTGCCATAGACCGCTTAATGGGTCTAGGCTGTCACTGCTCTTGAGAGCGCGAGTCCTGTTTACATAGCCAACAATGATGGTCTATATGCAAAGCAAAAGATCATTTCACCCGATGATCGTTTTGCTTGATCGTCGAGTGCACAGCAGCATCCTGTTCAGACTGCAAGATTATCATGAAATGAGCCTTCCTGACAATTCTTGCTTATGACGATCTGTAGTGTACATGGCCCTTAAGACTTTGTTCACATCTGCCTTTATATCCTCCATCACTTTTGCATTCTTCCTTATAAGTCATTGGGGTCCATTGACAGTATTAAATGCACAAAGCGGATAAAAGTGAACCCACAAAAGGTCACATGCTCAGCACTTTCACCGGACATCTCCTTTATTTCTGCTTCTGTTCCATGGTGTATAATTCAGCACGCTTTAACTGAATCGACTTGTCCACAAAATGGCAAAGATTTGCTGTATTTACGTAAAGTCAGAGACATTTCATGAAGCCATCTCCCTTTCCAGAGTAGAGGGAGCCAAAGTGGAAGACTTACTGGTGCGGATTTGTGATTTTGCTTTGGCTGAATGAGATGGATGGTATCTGTTGGATTCAATTAAATGCATGCTGATTGGCATTGCATGGTGATCATACACATGAAAGAGAAGATTTTACCATTCACCGTATCACCGCCTTGTGTTTCGTGAGATTACTCATTCTGGACAGATTAGTTTGCCCGGAAATATTTTATTATTGTGAGTGCCTAAAAGTCCCCATTCAGATTAGACTAATGTCAGTAGAACTCACCAATATCGACGCGTTCAGTCGACAGTCTGATGTGTATGGTGGCCCTTAGAGATGATTGTTGGGGAAGTTAAGGATCGGGCATCTCTGATTTCATATTGTTGATCTTTTTGCTCTTTTGAGATAAGCCAGGTACACAGGATCGCTGGTCAGAGTGAGTGCTCCGGAGCATGTCAGAGTCGGGCAAGATATCTGTTGGCCAAACGTTCAGTCAACTGACAGCTATCTAATGTCTATGAGAAGGCTTAAGGCCAACCATACATGTTAGATGACCTTTGGCCGACCGATGCTTTGGCCGACAGCCACTTCAGCCGAATCTCACATATGGAGGAAGGCTCGGCCTATTGATCCTGAGTTCTCCATGAGAAACCCACTGGTCTATGTGTCTTATTTCAAGAGAGAACAATGCAATTGGCAGTCTGCAATTGGACATGCATGCTATACGTATTTTCCAATCATCAGTCGGTTGACGTTGCCATACACATTAGACAATAGACCAAATCCATCAATATCAGCAGGTTCAGCTGACATATGGGGGTCCTATCACTTTAGGAATGTATATCTTGTGAACCCATTACATGGGCTGCAGTGATCTAGAATGTCTTTGGTAAACCATTAAGTACCATGTATCCATACGCCATCACCAATAAATCCAGCAGATTCAGCGTTATCCATGTTGACAGTAGTATTGTCATGACCCAGGATGGGGTTTGGTCTTTGTCCAGTCCTGGCCAGACTGGGGTTAAAGGTTTCAGCCTCTCTCTGGCAGAGGGCGGCTATTTAGTTGCCAATTGACCTAGGTCTGGTGTCAGTTATACTCCTGCCCTCGGCTGAGTTAGTTGACCTCCTGTGTGCCTGTGCCTTGTGCCTGATCTTGTTGCTTGTTTGGTTTTGACCCGGTCCG
This sequence comes from Oophaga pumilio, assembly GCA_009801035.1. NCBI lineage: Eukaryota > Metazoa > Chordata > Amphibia > Anura > Dendrobatidae > Oophaga > Oophaga pumilio. The sequence continues at coordinate 95,945 of VIAB01003178.1, forward strand.
TCTCTTCGTTGTGAGCTTGTCTACTGTCTTTGTACTGTGTATTTGCCCGTTCTGGTTTTCTGATCCCTTGGCTACGTTCTGGTTATTCTCTGCCTGCTCCTCTTGTACTGCGTTGCTCCCTCTGTGTATGACCTGGCTATCCTGACTATCCGTTTTGTCTATGCCCCTTGGTAATTCTGTTCCGTAGTTACCCTTCTAGGAGTTTTCCTTCTGCTCATAGCTCTCTGGAGCTTAGGTCACGCCCATCAGCAGTCACGTGCTTAAGGTCCTCTGGCCTGAAGCATTCTCTATCTGTTACTGCCTTCTCTGAGAGACCTGTGGCCGGCGCCGCCCCTTGGCAGTCACGTGCTTAGGGTCCTGTTAGTCTGAAGCACGCATCTTCACCGCTACTGCCCCGCTCCACAGGTATCTTTGAGTGCAGTCTGGACATGCGCACTGGCTCAGTGAGCAAGTGCAGTGCGGTGTTCGTGATAAGTATCTCATGGAGCTTTAAAGAGAAGCATCAATTACTGCACAACTCCATCATTCATCTATCAATAAGTTCTGCTGGTTAAAGCAATTAGAAGAACATGAATCCATGAAGTATCACCAGCCATGGAAATGAGAACTAACATTGGACATAATTCTATGACACTTGGAGGTTCTCCTAGATAATTAATTCTCAGTGAATGGCATGAAATTCTGAAGGACTGTAGATCCTTCTGTTTAAAGAGATGATACTTTGGTCATAGCTATTCTGATAACAGCCCTGATTTAGTCACCACTTTTAGCGACATGCCACAAAGTAGAATGTTGAAAGGAAAGGATGCAGATGGCAGATAAATGAAGCGTAGGTTTTCCCTTTAAAAGTGACTGTGCACCTTTAATGTAGACAGAATAGAATGGATGAAATGAAGCCGTGCTCAGAGGAACAACAGATCTCTCTGTTCCTGATACTTTCTCGTCTGGCCAACACACTAATTGTTCTCTTTCATGTAGAAGTCTCTGTTAATTGATGAGATTAAAGTATAGGACACGTGTTTTCGGCTTCTTTTCGTAACCCTAAGTGCAGGCGGCAAGCCCTGTCTGGTCACAAAGCAGACTGGAAACACAATTATTAATTTCCAGGCTGGGAAGCAGGGGCGATTGTTCTTTACAATAACAATAAAAGTAGAAAATGGGCCAAAATATGAAGAGAGGCGTATTATTGAGAAAGAAGCAAGAGGGCTCTTACTGTCACCGGTTCCATCTGAAATGTAACTTGAAAGGTCATCTGGTCTTCGAAGAATAGAAATATTAATCATTAAATGCTCACTGGGCGGTGGAAGAGGAGAGATAGAAACTTCTAGCACATTTCATTAGATTTTGACTCATTTTAAAGGGATATTCTCCATAACCGAGGCTCTTCTGATTGGAGCGATGGTCATTGATGCGCACAGCCACCCAATGCATTCTTAATGGGACCCCCCAGAGATAGCTGAGCGCTGCGCTCAGCTGGTCTTCAGCACCCCCTTAAGATTGAATGGAGCAGCAGAGCATATGGTCGACCACCGCTCCATTCAGAAGAGCCCTGGTTCTCAGGATCGGTGGTGGTCCCAAAGGTCGCGATCAGGAAGTTAATCCCTATCATACAAATAACGGATAACGTCCAATCTTGAGAATATCCCTTTAATATTTTGTTTTGTTGAATTTATATAGTCCCTATGTAACCTCTATTTGTATACTCAATTGGAGCCTACAGACATCATAGAATCATAGAAGGAGGTCTACAACTAGAGACAAATCTTTACTAGCCACGCCTTATTATTCATTGTAGGAAGCTCAGCTCATCCATGAAGAACATGGGTGGGCATGGGTTTAAAGGGCCAGCGTTTGATTTTGCATTTCATCTTCAGCAGATACTGCAGGTATTTTGGTGCACGCCATGTGTCTACCTAAGATGTGGATAAGATGGTCCACTGAGACCTACTGGTGTTTCTGGGACATCTCTGCTTATCTCTCCACAGTGGTGTACCTTGATGATCATGTTCCTGCAAAATCCCCATCATGGCCCTCAAATAATACAGATCTTTTTTAGTATTAAATCTTCTCATATGGGCAAAAAAGACCTTTTGGGCCCCCTAAGCTCCGGATCTAGGCTGCAACCCCTGCACCCTTTATAGTTATACCCTGCATGAAGGCTCACACACGATCAACTCCAGCATGTCTAATCCTTCTTTCCCATGATATTTAATATTGGAAATCTACTAGGCTGTCATTATATACAATCGTTTATTGCCAAATCCTCTTGAAATCAGCAGTTTCTGCCAAATTTAACCTTACAAAACCTAAGACAGACGAAAAAATGAGCATATACCCCACTGTAAGTACCTAAGTAAATAGTAATATTCCATATAAATTATATAGGGCTCTTAGCAAACACTGTTTTTGATCCAGATAGCATAAAAGCCGTCTGACCGAGACAAGGTATACCCCAATCGGGATGGTCCTATCCTCTAGTATCAAAACCTCAACTAGTGTCAGACAACCTCAATGTGGAAGGGGCAGAGCAGGACTGGGTCCAACTTATGTGTAAGACCAGCTAAGGCTTGGCTTATGAGATGACAAGCCATTTTGCTGGATACTGGCCCCCCCTTCAAAAAATAAAACATCGATACTGTAGCTCATAAAGAAAAAAAATGATATTGCATCTTTGTCGGTGGATACCAGAGGTGTAAGCTCCTTTGACCGATGCAGTTCTGGTAACAGGCTCCTTTCCTACCATGTAATAATTAGAATTATGCTCAGATGCCACTTCTACGCATAAAGACAAGTCCCTTTTTAATATAAAAAAAAATAAAAAAATGAATGAGTTGAATCAAAAACTGCTGCAAACTCTGAAATGATGGTAGTTACCCGTTTGGTCGATCTGATTATACCTAAAAGCACAATGTTTATAATGATAATTGCAGCTTATGTAATGGATGAGTGAGTAGAGCGCTACTTCAATTTCGATGAATAGCTGGGTGGATTCTCTCTTCACCCAATGTAAAACATTAGTAAGGATGAATGTGAAATGCTCCCTTTAACAATGCTCCCTTAGTAGAGCCGTACGCTGCCCTGGTAATCACAGCGAGCTTTCAAGGCCACTTTCTCTGTAAGATAACAAATGATGCGAGATATGTAATTATAGATAATACACACGTGTATCAGTCAACAATCTGACAACTAAATCAATTTGAGTAATTTGTTTTTCCAAAACAAATTTTAGTCTTACATGATAGCCGGCTGCAGCTCGGTCTGTATTCCCTATACTACCGGGGAGATGTAAAGCACAATTTTACCCACTGGCTGGCAGTCACATTCGCAGGGCACAACAGGTCGTGACTCGTAACGATAATGTACCATTGCAAAATCACTAAATATTTTAATGGGTTTTTATTAGAAACATCTATTTTTTACTCTACTTAGTTTGTCTTTTTTTTGTGACTATCCATATAATTAAATTCAGAATTGTTAGTATTTTTACACTGGTTACTGAAGTACAGTCAATGGGCTGACAAGTCCTGTTTGCTGCAGAATGTTTTCTAGCTTTGCTGTACATATTGGGAAAGAGTTAGCAGAGTTATCTCAGTGTTATTAAAGGGAACCTGTCAACAGAAAAAATGCCATTAACCTGCAGATATAGGATTAATTTACAGGTTAATAGTGTTACCAACCAGCACTTACCGAATGCTGTGAGAAAAAAAATTTGCAGCGTTCCGGTTTTAGTCACGGGGTGGCATCGGCGCTGGTTCAGTCACTGCTTTGAGAATACAGAATGACGGCTATGACAACACCACCGGATGTCAGTCAGGACCAGGGGGCGAGGTCACAGCAGCTGCTCTCTATACTCGGTGACTGATCCAGCTCCGCCTCCATGACTGAAACTAGAACACTGCGGGGGGAATAAAGTTTATTTTCTCCCTGCAGTGTTTGGCTATGTGCAGGCACCGGGCAGGTTAATAATCCTATTAACCTGCAGATTAACCCCACAGCTACAGGCTAATAGCGTTTTTTTTTAGGTGACAGGTTCCCTTTAAGTAGAGGCCAAAATAAGGTCAGATTATCAGCTGTACACATACAGATAAGGCTCTCTGGTGGTAGTTCATTAGGGCTGGCACAGTGCATGCTCAATTCACGCCAGTCATGCGTAAAAGGCACCAAATTCATAAAAAGGCGAACTCTACTTAAAGAATTCAGCGCCTTTTCTGAATGATGTACACTGCGCCAGAAATGCTACTCCAGTCAATGTCTGGGGTAGCATTTCTGCTGTACAAAACGCCGGCAGTGTTTATGAAATTGACGGGCGAGCATGGCTTCACCCCAGCAATTTTGGAGGAACTGATTCAAACTAGTGTGAAAACACTAAAAGTCACAATTTTTTGCACAACGCAGAAATGCTGCGACTTTTCAAAGCTTTTACACCAATTTACTGGTGTTAGAAAACTGGAATAAAACATTTTGAAAGGTTGAAAAATTTTTTTTGCAACGTGGAGTTGTGCGAATTTTTTTGACTTTTGACATTTTGATGAAATGGCCCCTAAGTATCTAATCACTTCCCGGCCTGTGGAACGGGGTCTGTACTCCATCTCTCCCTGGGGACCGTATTAGCCTATATGGACATTTATGTGCCCATTAGTGCGGTAATACCATCTAATAATGAAGACTTTTGGATATGCTGATACTATTGGATTTGTTCTCTGATAATGTTGCTCTCGTTAAAGGGGTCGTCCGGTTTACACTTTGCTTTATTCCATTAGCTTCTTGTTTATAGAAAGGAGAAATACAGCTGTACTAACCCACTACCGCTCCTATGCTGGCTCCACTGGCGGACACAGACAGAAACGGCCCCTGGCGAGGACAATATATTATCTCTTTGCAGTCCAATAGCTCATCATAATGAACAATAATACATGTTGTGAACGTGGTAATGAGCACGTTACCTTTTGGGGGCCCCTGGCTTGCTCTCCACTGGTCTTTTTTTATACGACTGCTGTTGAGACGTCACTTCAACATCACTTGACGGCTGCAGCCAGTCACTGGGCTCAGAGCTCTGGTGCCATCTACATCAACATCTCTGCTGAGTCCAGTGATTGGCTGCAGCGGTTAGTGACAGGATGCAGACTTGACTTCACCGCTGCAATCACATCAACAATGGAAAGCCAGCACTGGAACGGCTTTGAGCAAGTACAATTCTATTTAATATCTCTATATTAATATTCCTGGAGTAAAAAATGCCGTCACTTTTGCTGAATTTGATGAATTTCACACTATTTTGAAAACGCCAAAATTTTGCAACTTATCAACGTGTTTTACCCCACTTTAATGAATTGCCTCTTTTGTCTTGTAAGTGATACTGATTCTATAAAACCTGCCCCTTTAGGCCAGGATCACACAAGCGTAGACTGTCTCCTTCAAGAGAATCGGGTCGATGATGGTAATGACATTCCGATAAAACGCTGATGCAAGTTTAATCCAAGCATCAGCTTAGTGTGATCCGAGTCTCTCAGATGAGAGAATCATAGCACAAATGAGAAGATGGAAAACACAATTTCTCCATCTTCTCCATTATGCGAGTCCACGGAAATTGAACTGCACTCGGATGTCATCCGAGCGCAGTTGATGTTTTCCATGCACCCATAAACTTGAATGGGTGAATGGCTTCTGATTTCAGAGTGAAATCACAGTCTGCTGCAATTATGTTCACAGACAGATTTGGTCGGTAATCAGCACTGACCCATTAAAGATCATTGGTCCGAATGCTATTGGTTAAAAAAAAATCGGATAGCACTCATCTGATAAAAACGGTGGGGTGAGCGAGTCCTCAGTCTTTTAATTGCTGCCTCCATTCTGTTGAAACTGATCAAATCTGCTAATTAGGATGCTCAGAGAAGCCCTATAAAAATTTAATTGAAACTTAAGGTTAATCTAATATGCTAATTGAGGTGCCCAGTGTACCCTTGGTGTGGCCAAGAGCTTCAGTGAACAGTTCCACCCACTGGTTTGGCACCTCCCTGCATCCCTCATTGGTGATTGACAGCGCCGACTTGCCTGGAGTGTCTGCAGAAATAACTCAGGGCGGCCACAGCTGTCAATCACCAGTGACGGAGAAGGGGACATGCAAAGCCAGGGGGAGGAACAATGTAATGATCCTCCTGGCCACACCTAGGGTGCACCTCAACTAGCAAATTAGATTCAACTTTAGTTTCTGCAGAACGGAGAAGCATTTAGATTTTTATTGGGGGGTTTATCCCCCTACAACGCTGTGTGCTCAGTTTACCCTGTCCATTGAGGTGACACAATCCCTTTAAGATTTGAAGTCTGGAATAACATGCCAAGTGAAACCAAAGTCTACAAGATTCTTTTGTTGTAGATTAGCAAATAGTCAACATGGCAAAAATCCCATTTAGGGTATTAGCTTGTATTTCGAAAAGGTCAGTCTGCAGCAACAGATGCAACAATTAGTTTTGGCTGAAGATCTCTACAAATAAATCTACTTGTGCCAAATGCTGCCCCTTTAAGGCATGGAAGGAGATGAACTTCTCATCTTGTCTCATGGATGGTGCACCATGAGATAAAAGCCATTAGTGAGCAGTACTCCCAGAGATGGGCCTCACATATGGCTTCTGCTCCATGAATTACACACTTTCTCCCTTCAAGACATCTTTACTTTCAAGACATCATCTGCAACGTCTGTTTCATACAGGACAAGGAAATATATTCATGGTTAGTATTTCCAGCATCATTCCCTATCTATTTCCTAATAATGGAGGAGAAGGAGAAAGCAAGAAGAGAATACAAGGAAATGTCAAACAGTTTGGAAGAAATGGACAGTGACTTACAGGAAAGATTTCATGTCCAGACCACGATTGCGAATCTGACCGACCACATGGTCCCAGCTGCCTGGGTTGGATCGGTTCCTGATGCCAGCTGTCCTGTGCTTGGATCCAGCTGAGGTTGGTGGCCGGTTCTGGCCTGTGCGTTGGGAGCGTGGATTGCTGGTGTTACTGCTGCTGGATGATGGAGGTTGTTGTTGCAGCTGGAGCTGCCCCAGACTCTGGCTGGTGGTTGGTTGGCAGTGATTGTGCTTTTGGTGGAGGCTGAGAGGTTGCTGGAGGCTCTGCTGGCGAAGCAGTGTCCGAGGACGTTGACACTTTAGGTCTCCCCCAGAGATGGGAATATGATCAAGAGTAGTGGCTGCTGGCAGAGTAGGGTCTTCACAACTTAGACAAAGTATAAAAGAAGAAAGAAAGGAAAAAAAAGGTGAAGGATAGGCAATGTAGGGCGGAAAGTACATACCAGACAGAAGTCAGTTCAGAGAATACGCAAGAATCAGGAAGAAAAAATGGAGATGACAAGGATTAATATCCACAAGGAAAACACATCCAAAGAAGTTTCCAAATAAAAAATCTAGTTTATTGAAATATCCATTAAAAAAAATTAGCCTGGCAAAATAGCAAAACACAAATGTGGTCCGGTGAGTGTTTTTTGCCAGGCTGATTTGGTAATGGATATTTCAATAAACTGGATTTTTTAATTGGAAACTTCTTTGGGTCCTACTGGTCTATTGAGAATGGGGCTCCATTGAGGTGATCAGAAGTCTTCTCCATTGACAGCAGAGCATGATAGGGTCCCATTCTCAAGACAGATTGGTAGGACCAATCCCTACTATACATTTATGGCATATTTATGGAGCTGCCATAAATGTACGAGATATGAGTGCCACATTAATTCTTTAAAATTCTGCAAAAATGTCCAAAACAAAACTTTCACTGTATGCCACACACTACAATTGGTTGCATTACGTAGCTCATTTTTTCTTAGTACATCTTCATCATATCATCCTTAATGGGGTTGGCCCATGAAAATTTTTATCAGCTATGCACAGGATCGATGATCAATGTATGATCGCTGTGACGAGTCAGGGCTAGTGGCTAGGGAATTAATGAGACACAGATTAGGCTTGATTTATCAGAGGACTCCTAGGTATTGGATCCATATGTACTTGGGGTCCCCCTTTCCTTTCCCTTGTATGTAGTTTTTTCAACATGGTTTTTGATTATGTATTATGTTTGTTTGTTTGTTTAAAAACTGTTGGAAATTTTCAATTGAAATACTTTATTTAAAAAGTGTATGACTGGAGGTCCAAATGCTAAGACCCCAATCAATCACAAGATTCAGAATCCTGCAGGGATGGTCAGCAATGCGCTTTACTTAATTATATGTATTGATTTCCATAAGCGAGTACCACCCATCAAAAAGATTTAATCAATATCTCACTGATCAAAAGAACAATTTCCAAAATTTTGACAAGACTGAGTCTCATACAACATATTGTAACCTATAACATGAAAGTAAGAATAATAATATAACTTCCATTACAAAATATTCAATATTTCTTAAAATTATT